>VYZP01048701.1:10556-21308 GCA_013400635.1 Hypocryptadius cinnamomeus | reverse complement strand
TCTACTTCCAATGCCATAAGACCTTGCTTTACTATTTGTTCACCCTTAGTATCTGGTCTTTATCTCATAAATCATTTTGACAATGAGCTAAATCCAAAATATGGTCTGTATTAACATGGAATTATATTTTGCCTCTTGAGTGCTATTAAAAAGTTGTCCATGACAAAAGTACATAAGAAAACACAGATTTTAATTTTGTTATTTTAATTGCTTTCTTTCCTGTGACCTTTCTCACAGTGGCTCTTACTTATTTTCCTAAATGGCTTATTATCATACCATTTGATTCCCAGTTTTATTTCTCTTGACTTGATCCAGCCAACTCCTCTTAGCTTTCCACATCTGTGCTAATTTTCATTTGCTCCTTGGTTCTTTCAGCCTTTCCAATATCTTTCCTGGCTATTCATATGACACTCATGCTTTGCCTTCCTTAAATTTAGGGATGTTAGCAAGTCACTTCATTTGAAAGAATTATATGTATTTCTTCATTGGCTGATATATTCAAAACCAAAATGCTTCTCTTCACTCTTGACACCAACTCACATGCGGTTTGCTTAAAAATTTGTTCCAAAGCAAAAAAAAAACCCAGCTTTCAAATCAAAGTTTTAAGCATGGTATATGTATAATTATAATCTGAACAACTGTTAATACAATGGTTTTCAACCCCTAGGAGTGAGTCCTCTTTCAAGCAATTTCTTTGACATAAATTAAAACAGAAATTTAATTCTTATTACAGTAATGATTTACTGCAAGGATTCAAACTGAGATTAAAAATGATTCTGATGTTCTGAGTGAATATAGATAATATACTCCTACATAGAGCAGAACGTTCATATATATATATCTCCATGCCTGCATTTTGCATATTCTTTGCAGCAGCGGAGCTTCTGATGTAGAATTTGTTTGATTGCTGGGACAAATTGCTTGTTCTTTCTCTCTTCACTTGTAAAATATAGATGTAATTTCTAATTGCAATACTGTAACTATTTATGTTAGTAAACCAAGGATAAATGTTTATCTATTGGCCTGATAATCATCTAATTTATACCAATAGAAATCCATGGAAAATTACTAGTCCCAATACTTGATAATTTTTAATTCCTTGAAAAAAACCCCTATTTCTGTAATCCTTAGAAAATCCAACAGATTAAATTCATTAAGCTTTAGTAAGTCATTACGAGTAATAGTGATTTACTGTATTTTGCCTTTTCTGGTGGTATCTATTAGTTTACTTATATTGCTGTAGTATCAGGAAAGCACCACTGTTTCATAGTACAAATACATAGTAAAACTATGGTCTTTTGCATAAAAGAGATCAAAATCTCAGCATCAGTTCAGAGTTCCAGCTATGGCTCTCAAAGCATAAAAATTTTAAAATACAGTATGAGAATAAATCTGTAGCATCTGGCTTAAAGCATATGGTAATATCAGACAATATAGCCAAACTGCAGCACACCTGAAAATGCAAATAATTCTTATCAATCTCCTATGGTACTGAAAATTCCTAATGTTAGTCATACCACGAAGAGATAGTTTTTCACTATATCCCAACTGATCTGTTGCTCTCTTTTGCTTGGGCAATCAAAGATTGATCTCTGCTTTGTTCAAGGAAATGTAATTTGTATAACTATAACCCTTGCCATAACTGGATAACCTAAAACTTTATAATCTATTTCTCATCCTGATGGATATGTCCTGAAAGAGATTGAATTGTGTTGCTGTGTACTTCAGCCTAATGTTATAACACTGTTTTGTGATTCTTTAGTACCTTTCCTTGTTTTAAGCTTATAAAGCCTGCAAATGTTGTTGAAAGAACATTACAAGTATTGCAAAGTTGAGCACAAAAAAATTACATGAAGCTTTGCTCATGTTGTAACAGAGCAATTGCCTTTAGCCATCTTATCTGTGTGCACTATGATATAATTTTAATATTTTGGTTGTTAATTCAGCCCTCTGTTTTTACTGAGGGTACATCAATCTGTAAGTCAGTTTGCTTTTGAGGATCAATTTGTAACCTAACTATGAACACAATCTTACTCCTTTCAGAAACCTCAGCTGGATCACCTCAGGTTTGCGGGTAGAAACCTTCCAGATGCCAAGTGTCAAAGAACAGCCAGCCATGATGTTGACTGATACACAAATTAACAGTGAAAAGGATACACAGAACAAGGGAAATAAGGCATCACAGACAGTCCTTATTCTGGTATTTTAAATATTGTACAATACCTTTTTTTTTTTTAATTGAAGACATTTTACTTTTTTAAAAATGTTCCATTGTTTGTGGTTTTATCCATTCATATTGAATAAAAAGAATTGTCATTGCTGACATCTTCAGAGGCCATCAGCAAAGCAGTAACTTCTATGCTAATTGTAGAAACTTCTGCCAAGTCAAGCTGACAATCCTGAGCTCAATCTCCTTGTCAGCGGAATACTGGTCATCCACTAGATTGGCCATTTCTAGCCTTATTTCAAAGAGAGTTAATAACCACAGGGCAACAGAGACCTCAGCAGTTTTGACTTGCCTTAAAATCCCCTGGATTTTCCTTGTGTTTTCTTCCTCAGTCCCAGATCTCACTCCCTGTCCTCCTGCAGGGATGGTGCAGGGTGGATAACTTCCATTCTGTTCTTCAACTGTTGTGCTAAGTCAGCATCCCAGCTGCTTGCCTGACATCCAATGAGTCATCTTCAGCATCACCATCTACTGCCTTTTCTTCTTCCAAATCTGCAGATACATTTATGCTGCACACTGCAGTGCAGTGGTTTCATAAATCACCTACTTATACGTAGGTGTATATGCACAGGTATTGCAAATATCCCAGTGGCAGCAGCATGGAGCTCAGACAGCTTAATTTTTCTCACCAAGCTGGTCTGCTTCTGCTGCCTGGTTATACATTTGGCTGCACCTGTTTAAAGTATCCTGAAAGAATATGTGTATCCAGTGCTGTGATGACAACCACCCTCAATGATTTTGTAGCTCACAGAGACTCTTTGATCTAGAAAACAGTATATTTGTAGTTGGCAGCCAATACATTCTTTAAAACCAAATGCTTGTTTAATGAAGGGAAACACACTGTGTGTGTCTTTTGATATTCTGTATCTGAAGTCACCACTGCTTACAATATATGGCAGGCTTTGAAAAACAAAGCTGCTACAGCTTTTCTTTCTGTGCTATTGCCTACTGGGACTGCAGATATTATAAAGTTGTCCTTGGAGCAATTAGAGCAGTAGCACTAAAGGAAAAACCTTTGAATCTCTGCTTTATAATTCTGCACAAATATAGTCCATAATTTTACACAGAAGAGACTATATGGCTCCACTAAACCACACTGATAGTGACAAATATTAAAAGCTTTGAGGAATTATTCTGAAAATTTCTGAAGTAAAAAAAATTCTGGAGGTAAAATAAGATCACAGAGAAACACTGCCCTTTCACAAGAATACTTAAAACCGAAGATGGCATGTCTAGAAACGAAGTAAATTAAAATTTTAAAAATGCAAGACACGAGGAGTGTTAAGAAAACAGGAACTTTGATAGCTTGGAGGTAACTCAGTCTTTCAGTTTGGAACTAAATACATCACTGTGGCATAAGACTGACTTGCCCAGAGATTTCGACTAGAATTAGCGGCAGTATAATAATTAATACATTGTGTTGATATCTGGATTTCCAAAATACATTTCAGAGCTTTTTACAGCACTCTTGTACCAGTCACAGCTCCTGGTTTTCTGAGGATGCTGATATTGATAGGCAAGACGGGTGCTAATGTCTTTACAAACGATTTAATGAGTACAGGTCTTTAGGAGAAATGGATGCTAATGTCTTTGAAATGGGTGTTAATTGTCTCTACCAACCTCAAACCACACAAACTTGTTACAGAGCCCAGCCAGTGTGACTCCTGAACTTTAGGGTAATAGTCAAATGGGTCAGCACAAAGTCTATTGCAGGGCCCACATAGCCTGAATTCCCAAATTTTGGAGGAAAACGACATCTTCAAAGAGGCAATATGTGGCAGGCTGTTCGTGAAAGTTGTACCTTTCTAGTACCTCAGCCAATAGGGAAAGGAAAGTGCAACATGTGAGCAGGAGTTCAGGATAAAATGAGGCTGCTGGGTCCTCCAAAACCTTGAGAAAGAATCCCCATGGGGGTATGCCCCAGTGGACACTTTCCCTTTATTCGAATAAGTTGCAGGACTCCCGTCTCCTTTGCAGACACTGGCTTTTCATAGAGTGATTTTCCACACAATATGTGCATAGACCTGACATTAGTCTATGCCTAATGCAGGTCACACCACATATATTGCCCCGTGATTTGCAGATTTATTATTCTTATCTTGAAATTATTGAGTTTTTTGTTGCCATTACTCCCAATGAAAAGCTGTTCAGAGCCTCCAAAGATTAAAAGTATTTTTCTGATTGCCAGGTTAAATGTGCTCATAACCCATTTGTACTGTCTTACATTTCATATAAAAACCACTGTCCTTTAGGTTTGGTCTCTTTCTCCAAAATGTCATTTACCAGCTGATCTCCGTATGGAAAAATAATTTCCCCTTATTTTTGCAGACATAAGGTAGACAGCACTCTTTCAGTCACATGTCAGAGAGGGGTTCTGCACTCTCTTTTGTCATCCAAGTAGCTGTGGTCCAATGTGAATTCATCTCTTCCGAAGAGTGCACAGAGGGTATACAGCATTTGAACTGAGAATTCATCATTTATAAAATGGAAGTATTCAGGTATTTACCAGAAACATTATCTTTTACATTCTTTGTGATACTTGCCTTTTTCACAGCTGTGCACATTTTGCCTCGCTGACAATTTTCTGTGACATTTTTTTTTTTTTGTATTTCTAGCTCAGTTCATTGTGGAGATTCTTCTTGTTGCTTCCCAGCAGCATGACAGAGCATTTGCACTGCAACATTTCATTCCATTTTTCCATTTTATTATTCTGTTCATTAACAGCATCCAAATTTTCCTAGTCTGTCTCCTGGTGCGTTTCTGGGTTCAGTACCCCGGTATGCAGAAGCACAAACGGAGGAACATTGACCCTGTCCCCCTCCAGCACCCCTCAGGTGCTAAACACACAGTTTAGTGCATCATTTAAGTTCATCCAAGGCTGGTTGATGTGTATAAGCTCTGGCAGCAAGGAGACTTTATCCTTGCTACTTCTTTAGCTGTAATACACATTTTTACCAATTCCCATCTTAAAATTTAGAAAGAACATTTCCGCATTGCATAAATTTTCTCTATAACCATAAGGGTAGAATTACTGATTCCGAAATTACTTGAAAATATTTATTTTTAACTACTAGTCTGAAGAAAAAATATTTTTAACTACTACTCTGAAGAAAACAATTCCTGTAATTGTGGAAAACATAGGGAACTTTTCTTTATCGTCCCAAGAAATCTGCATTTAACCATATGATTAGGTGTCTGTAATAAAATGAAAATTTGCAGGATCAAAAGAGATACATCCTGTTTCATACCCCATCAAAGAAGTTTGATATTTTAGAGCTGGTCTAAAATAACAAAGCAATGTAGCAATTTTTAAAAACGGGACCACACTCCCGGTACTAAAGTGATTTCAGCATTTATTAATAATAAAAAAAAAGGCCTAAAGCATGGGGGCCTGCGGGCCGAGCAGGAGCGGTCCTGTCGAGGATGCTGCAGCGCCGGCGCTGGGTCTCCTTGAGCAGCGATGTCCCCGATGTCCCAGGTGGAGCGGCACAGGTTCAGTGGGTCAGAAGTCCCCTTTCTGTCCTGGTTTTTTTTGCCGTCTGGATTGGTTTCTGTTTGGATCCTTCATTTGCATGACGGTTTAAGGCGCTTGATTGGCCCATTACAGTTCTGTCCAGGCTGGCTCGTTTCGCTTGAGGGTTGGTGCTCTTAGGTGTGATGTGGTATGCTGAGTACCGTATTTCTTATAACTACCCTTTCAAACCCCTTTTACCATAACCAAACTAACAGTACATGCTTAACAATTATCAACTATTTTACAACTGTTTCTAGCCTATTTTTAACAGCAATGAAGTATGATAAAAATTCAGTCAGGTCAGTGCTTGGTTATGCATTTGCATGTCAGTGCATCTCTTTTTAATACAGGAAGCTTGTTTCTTATTATCTAGAGATATGTTATGAAATCTTGAAATTATAAGTCTGTAATTTTTTTTTTTTTCTATGACCATGGCTGCCTTGGTGCATTATATGTGACATGACGATAAAGGTCACCTTGTTTTCCAAGAAAAAATTTGAAACTGGCATGACCTGATCAGTGAAAAATATTTAACTAATGCTCTCTAGGTTTATTCTCTCCTAAAAGCTGAAAAATACCGAAGTTGATAAAAACCAAATTTTTTTTTCTCCTAGCATCTGTTATACAGCACTCAAGCAATTCATAAAACCCCTATGTTTAGAAGAGCCATCTCTTAATTCACTAAGCATTACCAAACACATCATTTTAGCTTTATTTCCCCCCTTCACATTGTCAAAGACCTGTATGCCTTGGTAGTTATTGCCATGTTTATTGATAAAAAAATCTCTAAATAACATCTAAACATGATATAAACAACACATAGGGGAAGAAATTACAGTAATTGACACAACAGATGGACAGACAGCATTTTGATCTTCTGGTTACCTGCTGCCAAAGTCAATCCAAACAACATTACTCTAAACCACTATGAGGCATAAGGGAGTGAGAAAATAAGTTCATCTGCTAGCTGACCTAATGGAATCTCCTTTCCTGGTGATTTGTATTTCATTTCTGTGTGGTCATGCACCTTCATCCTCCTCCACATCTCCTCTCATCTCTGCTCCATTCTCACTCCTCAGTCCCTGGGGACATGGGATGACACATGGCTTGGCTGATTGTGATCTAACCAGACTCTGGACTCATGCTGAGTTGGGGCACTAATTAAGGTGCCCCTTTTTATTGGGCTCTTCTATCCAGCTGCTGATTATCAGAAAATTTGCCAGAATTTACTACATCTGAGATCTCTGTCCATCTGCCAGATTGGTCTGAAATGGACCAATGGTTTTCATCATTATCAGGAGTCAGTGGAGATACAGGGTGGCCACAGAAGACTTATTTCCTTAGGATAGCCACTTAAAAATCACCTGAAAATTAAGTAACTTAAATTAAACATTTTGTTTGTTTCAATTAAATAAATACATACCTGTGGGAATGGGTGTGACAGACTGTGGGACAGTCTGTGGGATAGACAATTTCTCTCTGAAATTTTGACAAAACCAAGCAAAATAACCTCTTTTGGAAGTAGACATGGAATTCCTAGTCTTGGACTTCTCTATTGAAAGCTTGGAGTTTGAAACACACCCCTCTCCCCGCTCCCCCCAAAACCCAGTACACTTCTTGCTTTTAGTTCGCAAGGACAGCTCATCAGAGAGTTATGCTGTCAATAACATTCATTGTAGTCCTTATGATTCAGCTGTCTGTATTTGCACTGGAAAATTAGTTCTATCCATCAATCCTACCCTTTGTAAACTTTCCTGCTTTCCCTGTAATATTTTCATTTTCCTTTACACCTGTTGTCTTTATTAACATATGCAGAACAGTCTTCCATCCATAAAGGAGCAGGCTGGGTCATGGCATTTACTAATCTTACAGAAAAACCTCAGTACTGCAATTTTCCTTCGTAGAATCAAGAGGCATCTGGGGAAATCGCTGTGCTGCTGCAGTTTGGGTGCTGGACAGAAGAGGGTGCCCTTCAGATAGCCTGAGACAAAAAAAAAGACCTTGGCTGGCTGTGGGCACTGGAAACAGCCGGAGGACGGCAAGCTCCCAATGCGTGAGAAGTTTCCAGCGCGGCGAGGCTGTGGAAGCCCAGGCAGCCTGCACTGTACAGCCTGGAGCAGCCCTCGCTCGCACCCTCCTGAAGCTGTTTGGACACTTTAATTAAGGCTGCATGAAGAGCAGAAGTGGGAAGTTACTTGTCCCTGGACTGAGTACAGTTTGCTGTGAACGAGTGATGCTGGTTTTACTTCTGCTGCATTCAGAAAGTGGCTGTGAGTTTATACATTGGATGTTGGAGATGTGTGCCGGAGTCTGCGTTCTGTTCAAATCAATCCTTTTGGAGGTTGTCACTTTATCAAGACCGAATCTTATAAACCACCTGAGAAAACAAATCCTGGGCCTGGCTGCCTGTATGCAAATGTGATTTTTGACTCATACTGCTGGCATCCCTGACCTGTATACTCCTACAGGGGGTAACTTTGTTGGCTTCACTGAACAAGCAGAAATGCTTCCACAATGTAAAACACTCCCATAACAGTGATTCAGGTTTAATCAATTATGTGAGGTAGTTCAGAGAGCAGTTACAGCTGTGCAAAGCATTATTCAGAGTTAGAATTTGACTTCATGTGGTAACCAGGCAATAAACTCTCAGTCAGCTGTCAATTTCTGTAGGAATGAGGCATTGTCAGTGCTTAAAGATCTGTTCTGTTTAGATCTGAACGTTTCTATCAAGTAAATAATATCTTAGGGTATTTTCACCATTTTTTACAAGGAATAAAGAAAATGTTGTCCTTGGTTAGATCTAGAGAGGCTAAATAAAGTTGTGATGATTGCAAGACAACCATGTCTACACAGGCTTAATGCAAGTGTTCAAGGTGCAAAGTTGGTTTAAAATCTTGATTTGCACTGTTTTTCAAATTAACAGAGCCCTCACAGCTCTGAAATGATGCTCATTGGATCATTTTGGTGTGTAAAATATATGCCATATATTTGAATGTTTTAAAATGAAGTAATGATTAGTGTTTTTAGTAAGCAGTCTGAAATCCTGTGTTAGTTGATGAGTCATGAAACAAGGAGAACATTTACAGGACATTGCAATATGTCAGCTTAGTAGAATTGAAATTTCACTTTTTCAAATGCCACTTCAGATAAAATTGGCTTTTCAGGGGAGCATACTGTCTCCACTAGAACTGGACCAGTTCAGCATAGACTGCTATAATTATGCAAGCCCCACCACTAAGTCCATTATAAGTATTTCAATCTTCCTTAATTCTTCTATCATAATATGAAAACATAATTCCAAACTATGTTCCATCTGTAAGGGTGTTGAAAGCATGAAATGTAAAATGTCCTGAACAAACGTAGTGCAGCTTCATTTTGCATTGGTGAAAATCACGGTTATAAGTGACCAGAGTTTAAATGATGTGCTACTTTACCTTTCCTGAATGAGATTGAAATGTCTGGAGATAGTGTTTTGTAGTCACATTTACCAAAATACTTGAGGTCAGCCATTATGGGTTTTTCAAGAACAGTTATTGAAGCTAAGGAAAAAGTGTTTCATCCATAGAGAGGAAATATTGACTTGCACAGGAGTAATGGGAAGAGTGACACCCCATCTTTGGCCATAAATTCAGATTCCATTGGATCATGTTCCTTTGCTTGTTATTGTACAGTTAACACTGAAAAGACTTACAGAAGTGTGAAGCAGTATTATTTTCTTTATATGTGTCATAGAAGACAAATCAGGAGATTAAAAATGTGATGTTTGACTTCTTATTTTGCTAATTTTTATCTTCCCTGAATACTCTGAACATGCAGAAATACTGTCTTCTACTATGGAAGCATTTGAACAAGTTGGGGAAGTCTTTGCTGCTTGTTTATTCTGTGTTTTTGAGCAGAAATTACATGGCATCTGGACAGCAAAACAGACTAATAATCATAACAAATTTAATTTATCTCTGCTATGCTTTGAGCTGGACTGAAGTTTCTCTGCAAGACAAAAAAACCCTCATAAATGTATCATTCTGGAGGAATTAGAGACAAAATCAATACACTTTGCTCATGATTCACATCAGTGAGTTGTCATAACACTGATTATAAATTCTCCATCAGTAGTGAGGGCTGGATGTTCAAGCTGCTCCAATAGTTTTTCTTGTTTGACAAAATAAGCATGAGTTGGTACCAGCTGATGCCAGCTAGATTCTTACTTGAGAAGCTGACTTTGTTGCTCATTTACTATTGACAAAAGTTATGGTGTTCTATTAATGAATTTCTTCAGTAAATATCCAGAGTTTAAATGGCCTCTATCACAGGTCCATCTGCTTTGGTCATGACTTTCCATTTACTCATTTCAGCAGAGATAGAAGCTCAGAAAACTACACACCATCAGAGATGTGGAGGCATGGTGGAGGTGGGGAAGTAACGCTTATTGGGAGCTCAGGCTTTTACTATAAGTGAGCTCTTGTAGACACAGCAAGGGCAGCTCTGCTGCTTTCTGAGTGAAGGATGGACTGGGTGAAGAAGAGTAATTGTAGCATATGAGGATCCATAATAGACCAGGATTCACTGATTCCACTCCTTGTTGAATGACAAAGTACCAAATTACGCAGAAGCAGTTGTAATGGCGAGGCAGGTCTGAGGCCAAGCCGCAAATTCAAATCAGAAAGCAATCACAGGATTAGCAAAGAAATAGCCAGGCACAGCCATATTCATAATGCAACACAGGCAAGGGCTGATAGCAGGGGCCTGAGCTCAAATGCAGCCTCTGAGCCAAGGGCAGAGGCCCCAGATAACATATTTTACGGGTCTTTCTCACACTACACTTTTAGAAGCAGTCTGATTCCAAGTTACACAACTTCGCTGTATCGAAGCTGACATGAAAGAGTGGTAGCCAAACTCCTGGGTAGGGGATGAATGGGAAAGAGACTGTAGTGCAGCTGTGCACTTGGGGCGTGACATTACACGGTGCAGTAGCTTTAAAGACACAGGTTTGTTGGTTTGGGATTTTTTTTTT
>VYZP01048695.1:0-63129 GCA_013400635.1 Hypocryptadius cinnamomeus | reverse complement strand
CGTCCCGCCCCGGCTGCTGAGGTGAGCGGGGACCGTGGGCGTCCGCCTGCCGGCGGCTCTCGTCACCCGGAGACGGGTGTCCCCTAATCGTGTTTCCATCAGCCCCGGCGGGGGCGTATAAAGGCAGCGGGCGCGGGCGAGGCGGGCAGAGCGCGGCGCTGCCCCCCGCCCGCCGCCGGCCCCATGCAGCCCGCCATGATGATGTTCTCCAGCAAGTACTGGGCGCGCCGGGGCTTCTCGCTGGACTCGGCCCTGCCGGAGGAGCGCCCCGCCGCCGGCAGCCTCACCGTAAGTGCCGGGGCCGGGGCGGGCAGGGCGGGCCGCCGGGGGTCGGGTTCCGCCGGGGCCCGCTGCCAGGCAGCCGTGCGTCCCCCTGGCTCCTCGCTTCACGGTCAAGCCAGCAGTTTCTCGGTAGCTGCAAGGGCCGGTGAAACTAACTTTGCTGTCGAATCGGTTCCCGTTCAAAACTCTGCCTTAAAAGTGTCATAAATAACAGAAAAAGTTTCATTAGCAATACAAGCCTTACTGTAGAAATGAACCGTATTGCTACAGGAATAATAGAAAAAAACATCGGGTCCAGCGCAGATGGTTTTAAATGCTTGGATTTTGGAAGCCCTTGGTTACTCCAGCGGGCTATGCACATCAGCAGAGACTGCCTTTTCAGGGCACTCGTCAGCCTCACTGCACTATCTATAAAGCATTTTTGGCAAGACAGAAATGCCGTGCACCCACTCTGCGTTGGTGCCGGTGGATTTGCTGCTGTGTTCCCGGCTTCTGCCGGCGGGCAGGGGTGCAAGGACACGTGGGAACACCGTGCCAGGAGGCTGTTGAAAAAGACTGTCAGGAGATAGAAATGGTTCTCTGTAAGGTGATGACATAGGTGCAACAGGTGCTTGGGTGGTTTCAAGCGTGGGACAAACTTCTGTATGCTAACAGGTAAATAAATGTATATGTGACTAAATAAGGCAACCTGCTCTGAATACATGAAATATTTAGGATTATGAAGACTGTGACTCTATAAAATTTTGTAAGAGATGAAGATTTTTGTCACTTGGGTAAAATGAGTGGAGTATATGGGTTTGTACCAGTTTTGAATTGGCCTACTGGCTTTATAATAAAATGTGGAGTATCCCTGTTTCTACATGTTCAGCTTCTATTGAAAGCATTGAATTAAATGGAGTAAATTTGTTTTACTGTCTTTATATTTGAGTTACTTTCGTCACTGAGTTCTGCTGTAAATGACTTCTTTTCCTGAGGACTTCCACTTGCTCCAGATAATTAATTTTCATTAGGAAATTTGAGGTCTGTTAGTCGTTGTTTAATTATGAAGTGTACTAATGAATGTGGCTAATAAAATTCCAGTTCATCCTCTTCTACTGGGTTCATAACAAATAGGTGTTCATTTTAGTTTTCAAATGCTTGAGAGGGTCTTTCAGTCATCACTTTGGATAATGCTCTCTTGAGAGTATTAGGGAACCTGTGATGGGCTTGGAAAGTGCTGAGTGCCCTTGTTTTCCAGAGGAACTGACAGTACCGAGATTCTCGGATGCTTGGCCAACTCCATGATCATGTGTACAAAGCTTCTAGAAAGCAGCACACATGGAAAAACCACCGATGCTGTAAAAGTAGCACCTTTGTCACTTCATCTGGAGGTTGTGTGCTTGATGTATGTGAAAAGGACTTATCCAAATCCTAGATATTACTGAAGTTAAAATAAAAGTGACCTTCCCCATAACTATCCCTTGGCAAGCTTCCGACCATATCAGGTAGGAGCAGACTCACATAAGCTCAATTGCTAAAAAATAAACATGTGTGAAACCATTCATATATCATTCTGCAAACAAACTGGTTTTCCAGCTTGTTTCCTTGCTTTCTAATAAATGATGAGAAAAGACCACAGGGACTTCTTAGCATGTCCCGTACCTGGTTTAAATGTGGCTGATTTCACCTGTGCCATTTAAAGAGTGTTAAAAGATCAGTTTAAAAAGCTGAATTTTCTGGTTATTTTCTGTAAGCTGCTTTAGAATTTACTGAAGTACAATTTAATTCATTTGAAACATTGAAATAGTATATGTTTTTGATATATATCTGCATAGTTTTCTGGATTATAACAAAGCAGTTAGCATCTCACTGGAGACTTAATTTCTCCAGGAGTAACAGCCTAAGTATTGGAAAATGCAGGCTGCTTTTTGAAAATCATGGTCAATGTTATAAAATTTGTCTATAAGGGCTGTGCTGTTGGAATTTCAACCAGATTTAAGCTGATAAAATAACATTTTTTTTTGAAAATGATGACTGAAATTTCACTTAAAACAATCTTGGACTCACAAATTCTGAGAAGAATGTAAGAGGGGCCAAAGATGGTGCAATTTTCTGTATTTTTCGAGATCCTCAGCTAACTCATCTTCTGTGGGGTGTAAAGTTTTTCACAATGAGGGCAATCAGCCATTGGAATAATCTCCTGAGAGAAGCAGTGGATTCCCCAGCACTGGACAATTATAAGATTTGGCATGACAAGGGTCATCTTGTCTAGACCATGCTTTTGCCAAGAAAATTTGGACCAGTTAATCCTTGAGGTCCCTTCCAACTTGGTAGTCTGTGTTGCAGTCTAAGTACTTCTGTTATCATTTGTATAATCAACAGAGGTTTTGTTTTCTCAGGAAGAATTGCATTACGTGATAACATTAATTGTATTATGACAGAGAACATAAAGTTTTGGCTTTAGATGTAACAATGGTCAATACAAAAATACACACCAGTGCACATCTTCATAAATTGACTGGTACAGGTTAGGGCAGCATCCCTGTGATTTTGCAGCAATATTCAGGTTTCAATAACTGATCTGCAGGTTTTACCAGTAATTTAGACTGTCTCCATTTGCTTCACATTTACTTCTAATGATAGCATTGCCCAAATAATGTCATCGTACATGTATCCCATTTGTGCTTTTCCTTGGGCTTTTAAAAATTTTTGTGTATGGCCTCTTACACAATCTTCTCTAGCAGCTGCCTTTAATGTGTGATTCTGATTTCAAGTAAACACGACCTTTTCTTTCAAATTAAGCCCGGATGAGTTCTGTTCAGCTATTTTCAAACAAAAATTTCTCTTGTGGGAAATTTCTCTTGCCCGTTTTCATCTGAGGTGATCATGTTTTTTATCTGTTTGTAGCTAAACAGATCGAGTTCTGGGAAAAATGAGGAGAAGAAAGGGAATAAGGGAAATGGGAAAAGTGAATCTGCATCTGAAGGTGGAAAGACAGCTGTGGTGTTTTCCTTGAAGAATGAAGTTGGTGGATTAGTGAAAGCTCTCAGACTCTTCCAGGTAACGCTTACAAATCATTTATGCTGGCTACCTGAGGACTGCTACTGAGGTCAGGCTCTTTGTTGATATCAATCTAATGGACCTTGGCAGGAGGAATAGAGTGCAGCTACACTCGCTCTGCAGAACTGAATAAAAGTAACTTAAAATTTTATGGACCATTGAACAAAGCATTTTGGGCTTGTAAAGGATTTTCTGAAATGGAATTTGACAGTGATGCTGATGTTCGCATGGTTCACTTTAGGTTTCTGACGTGATTCTCAACACTGTAAATTAGATTTGAAGTTGTCTGTGCAGGCCACAATGAAAGGAGACACTTTCAGAGAGCAGTTTTGGAATCTAATGCAATCAGGTGATGCTGGTGGCAGCCTTGCTTGGTCTTTAAATTAGAGACACCTTTAAGTGTTTGCAGCGTCGGGGTTTTATGTGTCTAACTGGGATGTAAATTGTGAGGTATTTGTTCCCACACAGATCTCCGTGCAATCCGTGCTTGTCAGTGAGATTTGGAGGTGTGTCTGAGGGTTATTAAAACAGCCTCATAAAAGTCTTAAGTTGTTCAGTCTGTGCAGCGAAGAGAAAGTTAGGAGGTGGCTTGGAGCCTGCCTCTCAGGCCAAACCATCAGAGGCATGTAAATGTGGGGTCACTGCGTGTTACCAGCCCTCACTCATAGTAGCTGGCTCTGGGATCAGATTCCCAAGGCTGGTGTAGATTAGACAGGAAGGAGCCTGCCAGGAAGCAGGGTATTTGACAAAAAGAGGGGAAATGTAAGTGAGTGAACAGAAGTTGCAGTAGGAGTTGTGTTTTCAATGCAGCTGTTCTCCAAGGGTTAAGTGTCCAAGTGCAGCTCTGGCTAAAATGCTGGTATGGGTTCACACCTGAAATTCTGGATTTAAACATCTGCTACCCCTTCTTGGGAATAGGCATAGAACTCATTCACTCTGGTCTCTTAAAATGTGTCTGGAAGATGTAGCAGGGATATCCACCCCCGTCCATGTAGTCACTTAACGACTTGAGTACTGCAGGAGGGAGTGCAGGGTTTTGTTCTCAACTTAACCTAGGGAAGACAAAATTGAATTTGTTATGTGATTGGGTTGCTACACTGTATACACAGTTATGGAGCATGCTAATGAAAGAACTGTGTCTGTATATCCAGAGGTGTAAAAACAGACTCTGCTGGTTAGCTCTGCCAGAGGACACCTCCACCTTAAATGGACTTTTATGTAAAATACAGTGGGCAATTAGAAATACAGACATGAATTTCTTTCCATTTGGAAGTCAACAAATGTTTTATTGGCTTCACTGAGTAAGTGCAAGAGTAGTTGTGAAAAGTAACAGTTTCTTAGCAAGAAAAAGGAAAAAGTAGACCATAGGAGGTCAGTCATGTCGAGAACAGCCATCTAATCCAACCTCCTGTTTTGAAGCAAGGCTGTCACTCTAGATCAGGCCAGCCACAGCACATTATGGTTATCTGTCTCTGTATGATACCATTGGCAGACCAGTAGTTGTGGTGGGAGAGAGACCCATGAGAAAGTTCTAGCATGAGAAAGTTTTCATGCTAGAAGTATTTACACTGTGATGTTTGTTGCATGATTTATGTTTGATGGGGACATGGAAATAGAGAATAAATTGAGTTAGATTTTAATTATATTGCTATTAACATTTCATGTTATTGATAATTGCACAGTAGATAGGTGAGGATTGATACGTTTATTCTCATAAAAATATTTTCTTCCTCACGTAGTAAGGTACATCAAGTAGTATGTTTAATGACCTCTGTTTAAAGAAGCACACTCAATTGTATTTAAATTGACATTATTATGATGCAAATTTGCAATTAAAATTGCATTAGAATTTAATATTTATAGCAAAGATAAATAGAAAATTGCATTAAATTAAGAAAAGTATTATGCTGTCCTCTGTAAGAGATTGTTTTTGTAGATAAAATGAAATCGTTACTTGGCTTTCTTCATTAAAAATAATAATTTTATTTTTACTTTCCACATAAGATTTTTTTTTTGTCATCAGTATTTACTATGTGTCACTAACTAATCTTGTAAATAGAAAAAGGGAGTACTTTCAATAAAAAGGCCTTTTAATAACTGGAAAAACTTTCCTGAGAAATGTGCCACCAGTATTGCTCTTCTAGTATTGCTCTTCTCTGTATGTCTATATTTCATCTGTTATTTTGTCTTTCCACAGGAAAAACACGTGAGTATGGTTCATATTGAATCACGAAAATCAAAGAGAAGGAATTCAGAGGTGGAAATTTTTGTGGACTGTGACTGCAGTAAGAAAGAATTTAATGAACTGATCCAGTTGCTCAAGTTTCAAACTAATATAGTATCTCTCAATCCACCGGAAAACATCTGGACTGATGAAGAAGGCAAGGCTGTTTTTGTGTCCCTTGGTTTAGACACTGACAGATGTTTTGCACAGGTATCTCCATGATCTTGCACTCCAGTGCATTCAATTTGCATTCTGTCTTCTACAGATCTCGATTGTGTCCCTTGGTTCCCCAGGAAGATCTCTGAGTTAGACAAATGCTCTCAGAGAGTTTTGATGTATGGATCTGAGCTGGATGCTGATCACCCCGTAAGTGTAACACAAAATTGTCCTGTAGATGATTTGTTGGGTTATTTGCCAGTCTAATAAAAAGCCTATTGACTGCTGATTGTTTTCAGAAGATGAGGACTGGTTTCTCTTTGGTAGTTTCAGTGAATTAATTTTCGTTTTCTGTAGAAAGATACACAAAATTCAGGTCCTCCATTAAACTTATTCATTTTTTAGCAAGTATATCCCCTTTTGTACTGCTTGCACTTCAAAATAAAATGTAATTGGTTGATAGAAAGGTTTCAGACTTTTGATCAATATGACCTTCAGTTCTGCCAGAAGTAGTTCTTGGGTAAGAATTTCTATTGTCAATAGGTGTCAGAGAAGAAATAATTATGAAGGAATTATTTGGCATTCAGGAGGTAATTACAAGATAAAACAGAGACATGTTCCTGTTTTTGGTGAATGCAGCAAATGGGAATGTGTCTCTCATTGTTTCTCAAAATCTCCTGACTTTGATGGCAGGAGACAAGCCTGCATGCACAAGTGGTATCTGTAGTAGTGTCAAGTGCTCAAAGCAAAAGACAGAAAAAAGGGGTTTGTTATTGTTTTATTTCTTTTTGCTAATGGCTATAAATGCTTAACCTCTGAGTCTTTCATGGCAGATGATTGCAGGCATTTGTGTTAAAATACTTTCCCTTTCTATAAATCCAAGTTTCTACCTCTGAATGACTTGACTGAAAGATACTTGTGGTAGATAGTTATATTAATTCCTAAAATAGGCTGGATTAAACTGGTACTGTCAGAAATTTCCAGCTGAAAGGAAGTAGGCAGTGAACTAAGATATCTGACCATATGACTGTCTCGTAATAGAATCAGATTAAATTCTAGCTGGAGATGGTAATTTCCTTTGGTTTTTGTTGCACACATTTTGTGCTGTGGTGGGAGCTCAGGCACAGATTCTCACCCTTGTGCACACAAGCCAGATGGACACCATCACAAAGATCCATGGCAGCCCCATTGTCTCTGGTGTCACCTGCCCACATACCAGCCATGATCATCATCATCATCACCTTGCTTGCTTCTCAGCCTTCTCTGTTGTGTGGGAGCCCTTCCCATACCGAGGGCCCATAGTCAGGGAGCACATTGCTGAATCCTGGTTTCTGCCATGTACTTTTTGATGACAGACTAGGATTTAATTCACATTTGCTCCAAAAAGAAAAGCCTGTTGATCATCTTCAACCATTTACCATAATTTGGTTGAAACAGAGGTTGTAGAGACAGCTCATTCCAGTTTGACAGGCCGTTAGATGCTGTTTTATGTTCCGAGCTGGTACCTTTATTAAATACTTGAGCGCTCTGCTGAAAATTTGCCTTCAGTTTTACAGAAAACAAAAAAAGACATTTGCATTATATGAATATATATTTTACACTTGGGAGGACTCTTACAAACACAATTTACACACCATTTGTTAGCCTATGCAGCATGCTAGATGTTAGAAATGGGGTAAGCACCCTTAAATCTGTGCCTGGTGTTTGAAAGACCACTCCAGTTGCCTGCTCTGTTCCTTAGCAGTGGCATGTATGTGCCAGAGGACCAAAGAGAATTATCCTATTACAGAACCTGTAAGGTTCAACAGCTTAGCCTTAACCCACTCCATAATGGTTAATGATTTCAGTCTCAGTTGCATTACACTTGGCAGCTTTTTAAGTCCCCTGTGCTGTCTTCCATCACTTTACAGGTCTCTTGAATGGTCTTCAGCTGAGTAACTGAGCATTTGCCTCAATAGGTATTAAGGAGACAAGGAGGCTCCCCCAGATTACAGAAGCTTCTTGGAAGTCAAAGAAGCTTTTCTGTGTAGGAGTGGAGGTTTGAAGGCTTTCTGTTGTCCTGTGAAATCCTCCCATACTCTGCCCCAGCAGCACAGCTTTGGATATGGGACAGTAAAATGTCTCCTGAGTTTTATGGAAGCTCATTCAAATATTTCAAATCAAGCAATGTTATCTTTTAATTTGTTTCAGTGTTTTGCATGTCTATGTGAGCACTGAGGAAAAAAGACATTTTAATTTTCAGCATTTTAATTTTCAGGGGGAATCTTAAATGCACTTTCTGGGCTACCAACTGGGTAACATAGATAACTCTTTAACCTTTTTTTATCTTCAAGAGGTTGGCAGTTCTACTTTGAAAATAGTTTACTCTTCTGGTAGTCCAAACCTGAGGTATCTTTATATTTTATAGATATATAAGAGATCTGTTCTAATTTTGAATTGCTCAGAGAGCTGTAACTGGCCAACATATACGTGCTATACAACTCTTTTGCTCTTAATGTGGAAAAGGTGTGAGCCTACTGTAGTCCATGAGGTAGAGCCCTTCCTTTGTAACTCAAACTGGTGCTGGGGACTGATGGTTCGGTTCCTAATATGTTGGTTAAGATGACAACTACTGAAAAAAGAATCTTCAAAATGAGTTGCATATGGTCTTTAGATGCTCGATTCTAGTGAAGAAGGATGTGTAAAGAACAAGTAGATTATTGTGCTATGCACCTGTGCGTAGATCTCGGTTCAGATCAAGGAAAACATGAGTGAGATAAAATGATGGGAAAAAAGTTTCGCTTTTCAACATCTTGGTTGAATGATTGTACTTATGCACAAATATCTCTTGAAAGAACTCCTGTGGAACTCTGGTGAAGAAAAAAAATTAAAAAAAGAAAAAAAGGAAAAAAAAAAAAGCAAAGAAAAATCCTTATTCTCTATTGCAGTCCAGTAGAGAGTGTAAATCAAAATACAATGCAACTAAGTACTAAAGAAACACTTCAATGATTTATTTTATAATTCTTACAGCTAATTTTATGTCCTTATTGTAAATTACTCTCTTCTTCCTTGCTTAAGGGATTTAAAGACAATGTCTATCGACAGAGAAGAAAGTACTTTGTGGATGTTGCCATGAGCTATAAATAGTAAGTACTGGCATAATTCTTCACTGTGCTGCTGACTAGCTAGAATTCATGCTCTACTTAACTCTGTAGGATGAAGTTTAACAGTAGACAAAGTCATCCTTTAAACTTTGACTAGTTTAGTGTAGGCTATAAATTACGAACCTGATGCTTGGAATCCCGTTACAATTTTGATACAGCTACAGGCAAGTGAAGCATTTGAAAAGCAAACACTCTCTCTTTTACCATTTTATTCACAGCTGCTTAAACTTTGGAAAATATTTTACAGATATTTGCATGCCTTACTGACAAACTGATGCACTGCTGAATCACACATATCTAGCATCTCTATGTAGTTGGAAGAGCTCCCTAAACCCCAAAGCTATTATTTTCTTTTAATGCACGTACTATACTGGGCTGAGGCCAATCACATGAGGTTCAACAAAGCAGGTGCCAGGTCCTGCACTTTGGTCTCAACAACCTGCAGTGCTGCAGGCTGGGAGACAATTGGCTGGAAATCTGCTCAGTGGAAAAGGATCTGGACGTGCTGGTCAGTAGCATCTGACCATGAGCTAGCAGTGTACCCAGGGTGCCAAGAAGGCCAATGGCATCCTGGCTTTTATCAGAAATGGTGTGTTCAGCTGGACCAGGGCAGTGATTCTCCCCTTGTACTCAGCACTGGTGTGGTCACACCTCAAGTCCTGTGTCCGGTTTTGGGCCCTCACTGTAGAAAGGACATTGAGGTGCTGGAGCGTGTCCACAGAATGGCGATAGAGACGGTGAAGGGGCTGGAACTCAGGTCTGATGAGGAGTTGCTAAGGGAGATGTGGTTGTTTAGCCTGGAGAAAAGGAGGCTCAAGGAAGACCTTATTATGCTCCACGACTGCCTGCAAGGAGGTGAGGTGTGAGGTGGGGGTTGGCCTCTTCTCTCAGATAACGAGTGACAGGATGAGAGGAAATGGCATTAAGCTGCACAAGGGTTTAGACTGGATATTAGGAAACTTTTTTGTTGAAAGGGTGGTTAGGCAGTAGGCTGCCCAGGGAAGTGGTGGGATGACCACCCTGGAAGTGTTCAAAAAGTCTTTGGATGTGGCACTTTAGGACAAGGTTTAGTGGTGAACATAGCAGTGTTGGGTTAACAGTTGAACTTGGTAATCTTAGAGGTCTTTTCCAACCTTAACAATTGTATCATTCTATGATTCTCCTGGATGCTGCAAAATGCCACTTACTGGTTTTGCCAATACAGCTCCAAATTTCGTAGAATTTCAGTGCATTTCTATGTAGTTAGAGAAGCTGGTGGCTGTGCACAAGTACACTGAAAGTGTTTTCTCGTTCTGTTTTTTTTCCCCATTTCAAGTCAGTATTTTCAATTTGCTACAGTCTCTGGAAGTTAGGAAACTTGCTGTTCTACCTACAAACACCTACTGTGTTGCAATTTTCTTGTCACAGAAGCACTCAACTAGTTCTAATCCTACTCTAGGTTTTATTTACAACAGGTTTAAACCCTCATTCTCAAGGGAAAGAACATATTAATTTCATGTTCTTTTCCATTTTCTTCCCTACACTTCAGGTTTTTCATTTTTTCTCCTTTGAGATTTCTACCTACGTGGTTTAAGAATATCAAATGTGCAATTTTTTTTTCCACTTATAGGAGGCACATCCTGTCAGGAATCAAGTCAAAACTGAATTTCTGAAGGTTTTTCAGTATAAGACTCTTATATGGCCTGCAGGAGACTGGGGGGACAGAAGGATTAAGTCTGCTTTTGACCATATAATTTTGATTATATTTTTCCTCTACTGTTGTCCCAAGGCAGTCATTAAGCTATTACCAGTCTTACACACGTGTAGGTGCTGGTGTTCTTTCCCCTTTCTTTCTGCCCACAGCGGTATTTGTTTAGCTGGGTGCTCATGACATCCATCCAGCACACTGAGCTGCTGCCTGCTGGGGCAGGTGTTTATTAGTAGAGAAGCTTTCTGGGCTGCCCAGGTAAGCCCTGAGTTTAGCCAGCTTTCAAATGTAAATTGAGATAGCTTTTTTGTTACAATGTTTGTTTAAAGCTGATGGATTTATTATCTTTCTTTTAGTCTAATGCTTGCAGTGAAGTCAGTGCTTCTTGTCATTTACTGCAGTGTGAAATGTCAAGCGGATACCTGTGGATGAGGGCAGGCTGTGTGCGCTCTTAGGCTCTTTCAGTAAGTGGGGTAGTTCTCCATTTATCCATGATGGTGGCAGTAGTGCTGTGCATTTCACAGCTGCTAGCTTGCTGGTAAGATCTTCCTTCCTTCTCCCTCTCAGCTGCTTAAGTGGTGGAAACGTGATGCAGCTGGCGTACTAAGCAGGAGTTGGTCTTTTGCTTCGAAGCGTGGCCTTTTTTTCCACCCTGAAACCAGAAGAGAAACACCTTTTTGCAAAATAACAGGAAGTAATCCTGCATATTTCCAGAAAATAAAACAAATCAAGGAAAGGAAAACCTTTTCCTTCTTTAGATTTTGAAGGCTTAAGAACATTTTTGCAGGCACATTACAAAAATTACACAATCCAAACCAGAGGTTATTTGAGGACCAGATCTTGTACTTCAGCAAAACTTCTCAAATGTACTCCTTCATTCCACTCATCTTTTCAACCTTTAAAAGATTGCAAACTTGTCCTATTATTATAAGCAGAAAGAAAAGAAGAGTCTTCAAATACTCTTAGCCAGGCACCAGAAAAAACTGGGAGACCAGTGCTTGGGGCAGTTATCTAACATTGTCAAAATCCCATTCATACTTCAGGTCTCCTGCACTGGTTATCCTTACCCTCAGAGATGTGCTGTATCTAGTGGTCTGTACAGTCAGTCTGTCTCTGGGTATCCATGGAGAGACAGCCCAGGGAGACAATCTCAGTATCCTGTTGCAGCACAGCCCAAGCCATGCTGAGGAAAGGCAGATCAGCTCAGGGAAAGCTGTGCTGCTACAGCTGGGCTGTTTCTGCTACCCACGCTGTGGAGCTGAGAGTTACTACAGGTGTCTTGACACTACATCAAAGTCTTGTCACACTCTCTTCTGTTGTCTAATGACTATTTACTTGTTTCCACAAAAAGAACAGCTCTTTTACGAGGGCTGCCCTCCTTGGGGATAAACATCTCTCAGTGTCTTCCAGGCAAGTGACTTTCCTAATCACTTACTGACACTTGATGTGTTTCTACTTTTCATTTTCCATTGTGAAAAAAACCAACAACCCACATTTGTTTCCTTAAAAAAACCTAGAGATCTAGCTGCAAGGAATTGGCTCCATAAAAAGTTGAGTTGAAAATCCCAGATCAGCATTTCCTTTATGAATTGCCACTGTTCTATAGTGGTAGATGCTTTGCTTGAACATAAAGAGGTGTCTGTAATGAAGAGAGAGAGAGAGAGAATAACATTACCAAGCGAACTTGAAGGAGCAGGTATTTGCTGGAGCTGGCTGTTAAAGGAAAAGACATGTTAATAGAGCACAGCAGTGAAGATCAGCTGTGTGAAATAAATGGACCAAAAAAGCCATAAAAAACCGTCTTCCTCCCTCCTTCACTTAGCTTCTATCCTAAAGAGAGTGAAAATGCGTTAATCTTGCTAATTAGTCCTTTGAGACTGATTAGGGTTTGAAAAAGTGTTGCGAAAATTAAATCTGTAGGAAACATACGATGTTTAAGAGGGAATTGATAATATGAGTTGATAGCTCATGACCATGGCAAAATGGAAAGACCCTATTTTAATAAGGAGAAATAAAAATTCAGATTATGTTAGCTTGTAGAGTCATCTTAACCACAAAGAAACTGGCTATGCAGATTGGCCATTTCCGTGATTTATTGAAATGTTTGAGTGCAAGGTGGGTCTTGTATGTTGAAATAAGAAGGTAAGAAATATAAAGTTTGCAGAGGTGGGGGAAAAATGCATAGATCCTCCCACAAGTCTGGCTGCCTTGATTCTCTCTATAAGGAAAGCAGTATCATGATCAGCTGAAATAAGATCAGCTCTCCTAGGCATGAAACCTATTAAGGAATTAATGTTCAGTGAACCTTACTTCAGTACTAATGAATTAATTGGAACGATAACTAAGTTATAAACCTTTTAGTGAGCAGTGAGCAAGTTTCAGATCCTTGATTGTGTTTATGCCTTTCTAGTGACAGGCTAAATAGGAACATGAGCTTTTCCACTGGTAAAACGTATCTTCCTCCTTGATGTGCCAGTGCTGACCCATACTGGTACTATCCACAGTAGAGGTCAGGCCTAAGGAGAAGGGATGAGGCTGGATATTCCAGCAAAAGCAAATGCATGGAGTAGCAACCTGCTTGTATCTGTTGTGTACAGTACAATTCAGAATAGCTGTGCTATGTTTTTCATGAGCTGGCAGGCAGCTTAAGGCTGATGAATTGTTAAGGGGGAAGACAGATACGAGACCTGAAGGACAGTCTCCCACTGCAGGATGGGCACAGACCCAGTGCAGCTCCTATGGATGAGAAATACTTCACTAAACATGTTGCAATTCTTGTCATGTCTGCAAAAGTGGCTGACAGGGAACGAGTGCATGTATTGGATATTCAACAGTCCCTACCAAGTACGAGCACCTCATACAAAGTTGCCTTTGACTGACAGATAACTGCCATGGATCAAAATCCTTTGATATCATGAAAGGCAAGGGGATTAAATGGTAAGTTTTCAATAAAGATGAGGGGACAACCACAATGAATGTAGGGCAGATGATCCTCTCTTGTGCATGTAGGGACTGCATAGCAGCAATCAAATGTGACATGAGGGCTTATTCCTTGTTACTCGTACAGTGGAGACAGGATTATGAATTGAGCAGCAGCCGCCAGCAAAAGGCCAGCACTGCGGTTCTCCTGCTGCAGAGGAGCTGCCCGTGCCTGACATGCCTGTTCAGCTGCTGTCCGTGGTACTGGGGAAGCTGCAGCACTGGGCTGGGAGTGCCCACGTTGCCAGCCCCGTGGCAGGAGAGTGAGAGATAAGGACTGATGGAGCAGAGGAGGATGCTGTGAATCCCTTTGCCAATCTGTACGTTGTTACAATGCGGCAGAAGAAGATGCCTGAGGAGAAGGCAGATTGCAGAGATTACACATTCTAGATTGTGAATATTAATTCCAGAGGAACATTATAACATTTCAAGGGGCAATTTATGACATGAGATGATGGCCCATGGCCATGTCATGGGAAATTCCTTACAGCTAAATACAAGGCAGTGCAAGTTGGAAGGATCTCTTAGCAATGTTCACACTGTCAGTCAGTTTTGAATTAAACGTAGCTACTCAAGGCAAATCTTGGATGTCAGAAACAGATTTCCAGGTATCCTGGAAAGCTCCTGTTTTCCAGTGTCTGTACATCTGTGCAAGCAGGAGGGGGCAGAAGAACAAGGAAGAATTAAAACAAAAGGAGAGATGTATTTAAAGGCTTAGTTTTCTCTAAGCTGGGCTGCTGGTTCTGAGATGAGCTTCCTCCTAATATAGTCCTGCATGAATTCAGGGTTCCAAACATATCTGCATATGTAAGCAACTGTCTAAGCAATAAATACACATTTTTTCATTGGATCCATACATTTCTAAGCATCTATGTAATTGCCTAATCTTGACCCAGTATTTGGTGCTGTGTGAATATTGTGTATTTTAAAGAATGGATAGAGAATGCAGTCTGCTGAAGGTCTTACTCAATCTACATGTTAGACTGAATCAGGATCTTCCGCCATGCACTTGCAAAGATACCAGTGGCAGTAAGTGGAGAAATATTAGTCTGGTATAAGAACATGGTATATAATAAATCCATCTTTCTACTATGATATGTACAAACATGAAGAAGCAATGAGATTGCTTAGCAAGAAACACAATTCTTAAGGAAATGATGGAATATGTACATCATAGCATCAAGAAAGATGCTATGATCAAGAAGGATGCTAAGGAACAAGCATCAAGCTGTCAATTAAAAATAGTTCAAATAGTTTTAATAGTCTCATTTGCCTTTATTTAAAAAATATTTTTTGTGGAAATGTCACTATCTACAATCTGGTTGTATTCAGATGTATTTTGTATTTTTTTTCCAATAGTGGTCAACCCATTCCCAGAGTGGAGTACACAGCTGAAGAAGTTAAAACTTGGGGGGTGGTATTTAGGGAACTCAGTAAACTCTATCCCACCCATGCTTGTCGTGAATATTTAAAAAACTTTCCTCTGCTGAGCAAGTACTGTGGATACAGAGAAGATAATGTGCCTCAGTTGGAAGATGTTTCTATTTTTCTTAAAGGTAAGATTCATATTTGGTTTATCAATAGATATGGTTTCATGAAAACTCTCTTTTTTTTACTATGGAGTACAAAGCACATTGAGTGGAAAGACTCACAACATAGTCAGTGGCCTTCAGTTTAGCCTGAATTATCATTCTGGTTTTGGTGTTCTCTGTGGCAGAGTTTTTGGAGTCAAGACAGTTTTATGTAGATATTTGCAAATATGAAATGAGAGAATTGAATCAGCTGAACCTGTAAAGCATGATGTTGTCTTGTGCAGGGAGAAAATCCTTTGGTGTGGTGAAAAGGAGAACTTGAGTTAGCCACGGATGGGGAATTCTGATAACTGCACTGGGCATCCCCCAAATGTCCAGGCAGGAAAAGGGGGCATCAAATGCCAAGATAACTGAATTTAAAGAGGAGGCCCGGTTTGGCACACTGTTGTGTAGCCTGATGAATATGAAGTTTTCCTGAGTGCTTGATGTTGAAAAAGATCTGTTGGACACTGTAGGTGATGTGGTGCTTCTCTTTCATTTTTTAAGGATAAGTGTATTACATATTTAAATACAAAAATAAATTCTTATTTTTAATTTATAATGGAAATGTATCCCATATGGACAATGTGGTAGACATGGAGATGTTTTTAGCTCAAGAGGAAAAGCCACCAAAGAGTTAACTTAAGAGTTTAATTTCTCCTCAGATGTCCCTTCAGATACATATATTTGTTCCTTAAACTTTTTACTCAGGAACTAAAATATTATAAAGGAGGGTATTTGAAAAAAAAACCAACTTATGTGCTGGTAAGAGAATAATTAGGAAAGCACTTTGCTATGTATATATATATATATACATATATGGACAAGCTAAAGGAAACAAAGAATTTATTACAACAAACTTACTTTCCTCAGCCTGCGCTTCATCCATAATTCTTGGATGCAGGTGAAAACTTGCATTTGCTAATACCTCACTCATCATTCTTTGAATTTGACTGTGTCCTTCTGGGTCTCTCATGTATTGTGTTACAGTCGCTAAGGAATGATGCCAAATTGTACAGATTTTTTTCTCCCTAGCTAGAAATTCAAAATCTCACACTTTTTTCAGAAATATGTTTTCAGGCTACATAGAGCAGGTGGTAGTACCTGTTGCAGAAAAACTTGAAATGTTGTCCTATAAAATCTTTGAAAGAATAAATAATTAATTTTTGAGAGAAACATACTTTTTGAAGTTGCTGAGTCTGAAACTGTTTCACTCTGGGACTAATTTGAAAAAGGAACACTTAAATATTTCAATGAAGACCTTAACTATAAAAATCAGTATTTTATTGACACAAACAATATTTTATGTGTAAAAAATAAGGACAGATTCGTTTTAATCCTATTCTGTTCTGTTAGTTTCTTAACATATTTTACATATTTTCCAATATGGAAAATTTTCTCCCATTTGGTACTAGACATAAAAATTTTAAGAACATCACTTAAGGTACCTTAGCATTTTTTCCTAGACAAAGATATTCAGACCAACTTTGAAATACTTCAAGGTGTTTACATTATACGTATGCTAGAAATGCAAAATACTTCTTGTATGTAATAATTGAAAATGATGTGTGGTGATCATCAAGATTATTTCTGTTATGCTTCTGGTAGAATAATTAACAACAGATCTGTCACCAGAAAGTGATACAGAGACCCGTGTAATGTGGCCTTTTATTATCTTCTTCTCTTCAGAAAGGTCTGGCTTCACAGTGAGACCAGTTGCTGGATACCTGTCTCCCCGTGACTTTTTAGCTGGCTTAGCCTACAGAGTCTTTCACTGCACTCAGTACATACGGCACGGCTCGGATCCCCTCTACACACCGGAACCGTAAGTTGCTGCCTTTGCTTTAGTACTGAAAAAATAGTTTCTTAAAAGAACCAATTGAATTTGCCAAGATTGAAAGGAGGAACCTTTCTATAAAGTGTGAAATTCTTCTTACACTGTTGATGACAAAATCCTTCACATTGGTGAGCCAGAATTTAATTCAAACACTTTTTTTGTTGACTTTTTACAAGGGTCTTAAATAACTGGGTTATTTATATAATGGGTCAGAAATACTATTTAAATTATATTTCAGTGGAAAATGGAGTTTTCACCTAAAAATTTTGAAAAAACATCTACAATTTTATTTTCTGCTGGACAGCTAGAAAGAAGTTATGGGCAAAAAAAACCCTGAATATCTTGAAAAAGCCCTACTTTCAGAATTGTAATTTGATCTGCTGTGTTCCCATTTTTATTTCTTTGGGCCAGGTTGCACAGCTGAACTTCATTTCTCTCCTATAACATAACACAAGCAAGACATGGAGCACTATTCTCTTACCAAGAGAGAATATTAGACATGTTACAGGGAAATTATGACAGAAATGAGAAAGATTTTATTTATGATTTTTATGGGACAGCATTACAGCTTTTCCAAAACAGAATATTGCAAGTTAGTATGAAATATTTTGGCATACGGTCTCTTGATTAAAAGCGGTTAAAAAAAAGATCAAAGAGATCTTGTCTTGTGTTATATATGCAGAACAGTACCTGTCATTTAGATAATATGGAGGTAGTTTTACCAAAGGTATCTGCTGATCCTGTAACCACAGGAATGACATTTTTTGCAGTGAATCAGTCATCAGACAGCATGAAATTGTAGCTGTGATTTGATATGCTTGGACTACTTAAGCGTGTTTGATTTTTTCCAAATTCACACAAAGGATTCATACATATATATTCAGCTCCAGTTCTGTAAACATTTGGGCTCATGCCTAAGTATGATTTCATGAAATGACTGCCAAAACCATGGAGTAATATTTTTGAATATAAAAGGTTTAATGGCCCGGCATACTAAGCTGTATCTAAAATTGCGGTAGCCTTATTCTGGCAGGAGTCACCAGGTGGTGCTGTTAGACACTTCTCTACCTTTTTCCGCAGCATCTGAACCTGGCGAAGTACTTGCTGAAACACTCTGAGGCTAGCTTTGTGCGCGTGTTTCTTTTGGAAAGGAGTTGGTGATCCCTGAAGGAATTCAGTCACTTCTATAACCTCTGTAATTAGAACTTTAATCTCATAAATTTGTAGGAAAATTGACAGAATGGAAAATCTTGAAAGAAGGGCTTGAATGGAAGGAAGGGCTGAACATCTTCGGGTCTATTTAAAAATATCTGTAGATATTTCAAAAAAATAAATGATGCAAGGGAAGTACCAGGCTTTGCATCAATGATTTCCTCTCATGTGGGAAGCCAGTGTTTCAGGCTGCAGCGTGTACCAGTGTTCAGCAAAAGAAGGATGACGTTTATTAACTTAGTACAAACTAGAATAACATTTTCATCTACTGATAAGAGATTTAGGTACATATCTCCAACAGGATAAAGGCAATAACATCTTCCAGGAAGCAATTAAGTGTGTCTGCACTTTTCCTGATGTTCTCTGGTTCATTGATTTGTGTATTTGAAAGCCCTGCAGTTTTCAGCATGCTGCTTAGATCAGAATTATGCAGTGGATCATAGCTGAACCTTAGTAGTCATGGCAGCTGCTGTTTTGGTAACCTTTCTGGTCATGTTGTCTGGAAAGTCGCTGAGTAATAATAACAGTTGAGTTAGAATGAAGGTTTTTATTCCTTATTTGGGCTGAACTTAAAAATACAGGTTATATAGTCTTAACACCTCTAAATATGACTGATAGAGGATTAAAGTTGTCCTTTTCTAATGATGTTATACCCTCTTCTTGCAGACCTACTGGTTCA
The DNA here is from genome assembly GCA_013400635.1 of Hypocryptadius cinnamomeus. Lineage (NCBI taxonomy): Eukaryota > Metazoa > Chordata > Aves > Passeriformes > Zosteropidae > Hypocryptadius > Hypocryptadius cinnamomeus. The sequence goes on along the minus strand of VYZP01048695.1, from coordinate 44,320 downwards.
TGTTAGTTAAGTAATGTGTACTGACTACCAGGAACTCCATAGGAAAATGTTGAAAATCCCTTTTAAAATGTGTTAATGTTTCTTTCCATAACATAGAGCACACAGTAAGTGTTACCAGAAGTGTAGAGTGAAAGTCTGGCGCTTTTTTAAATCAGCGGCAAAACTAAATTGAGTTGAGTGGGGACAGCTCTTCATCTTCTGCAGTAGCTGCAATGCCCTGAGATCTCCTGGTTGATATGTGGGGCCATAATGAGGTTTGCTGGCTGGTGAATGTTGCATTTCAGTGATATAAACCAGGTAAAAAGGCTCTCTTTGACTTCAGTGGGCTTTCCGTCAGATTTAACACTCGGGCTACAGAGCTAGACACAAATTAGAGAGTTCATTTGGTTTGATCTGTATCACTACCATATGCATTTTAAAACATATTTCTTCCTGATTTTAATTATGTTTCTACTACATTCACAGAGCTATGTAGATTTCTTCTGCTTTACTAACTAATTTACTTCAAGAAAAATCTTTTGCTGTGAAAAGTGCATTACAAAAATCTTATTTTCTCTGAGCAATGTGTGTGAATAAATTAAAGGAACTTAATTATTTTCAGAATAAGACAAAATAAAAGAATCAAGCCTTGGTAGTTAAGCAAAGAATTATATTGTTTAGACTATCTATAAAGGGCCAGACTGGCAGGGAAGTCTAAAAGACTCCAGTGACAATCCCAAATACTGGTTCATGTTTCTGCCTGAAGGATTTTGTGGTTTTGGGTTTTTTTTTGTTCATATTCTTTTTGCTTTAAGCTCCCCTCTTTGTAACTACACATTCAAAATACTACTTTGCATAGCTTTAATGGAAGAATCTACAAGCTAAAGGCATGAGAGAAATATCTTCTGCCTCCTCATTCTTTTCCTCTTGCCAAGAGAGACAAGTTAATGGGATTAGGCTTTGTCTGTTCTCATTTTGTCTGCAAGAGTGGACATAACAAAGGCCATGTGTCCCAGAGCAGAACTGGGAATAAATCATATTTGCTTATTTGTTTCTGGGGCTTGTAGCTTCCGCACAGGAAAATAGAGAGGTAAGCACTAGCTCAGGTGTCAGTAGTAGTGATGCTGCTGTAGAAGCCTGCCTGCTTACCTGGAGTCGGGAACTTGGCTTACCTGGAGCCAGGAACTTGGAGCCAGCTTCACTGTTTGCTTCTGCTTGAACTACTGATACAAAGCTAAATATATCTGAACTGATGGAGTGTAGCACAGATGCTCAGCAATCAGTGTTGGTTTGCTCAGTGGAGGCAAGAATTGGTGTGCTGGGCTTCCAGAGAATGGGCTCTGTGACCCATTTTTATGTTGGCAGTTGATGGTTGGAGAAATCAGGTTACTCCAGTGAGTTGCTTGGTACTGGGAAGTGGTGTGTCTTTCAGACTGCAAACTATATTTCCCAGCTGTCGTTTGCATTGTTAGTGAGCTAAATCTTGCAGGAGAATATAGGAAAAAAATGTTGTGATTGGAATGGAATTAATTAAAGAAGGGCCTTTACCTTTGATGATTATCCAGTCAAGTGATGCAAACCACCAACTTCTATTTACTATTATCCACCTACACATTATTGGTTCAGACTTCTTGGTGAGGATACTAAGAAGACTTTAAATTATATAGAGGGTTGTTTTTCTGTTCATGATTTATCTGAAATGTCGTGTTCTGTGACTTTTCAAACAAAAATAGTTTATAAAGAAAAAAAAGGATGATTCTGGGTAGAAGGCAAAAAACTTGATGTTTTCTCCCTACGTTTAAAACATTTGTTTACAGCTTAGGATAAAAAAAAAAAGAGGTATGTCTTGAAAGAGACAAAAGCAAAGGAAATGTCAGATTGGATTTTTAAAGTGAACTTTACTACCAAGTCCATTATTTCCTGTGAACAAATGCAGCAAAACTTTCAGAATTGTTTGAAAGCTTTTGTAGATGATGCATGTGCACTTCCGTTAGCAGTTTTTTGTACACTTATGTCTGCACTTTGTCATGACTAACAATGCACTTACAGATGTGAACAGCTGTTCTTTTTGAAATTACTTGGATTCTCTGCTTTTTCTGAAATCTGCTAGCTGAAAAGTAGATTGAAAAGTAGACTGCATAACAAAAGTACCCAGTAATTGCAGTAGGATTTCATGACTAAATGAGAAATTAGGCACACAGAAACCTCTGTAAATATTGACCCATATTTCTGGGGGCAAGGGGATAAGTGTTTGATGTGGAGTGCTACCCAATTACAGAAAGAAGAACGGGCAACAGGAAGAGGGAATGTGTTGGACTTTGATTTATGTGGACAGAAAAGCTGAAAACTGTACTTGTGGGACAGCTGGCTTTCCTCTGGGCCGTTCAGTCTTCATGTCACCAAGTCTGAAAGATTGTAGTGATCAGGCTCTTCCACTCAATCTGGAAATGATGAGCAAATCATGGAACAGCTGGAGTTAAATGATATATAATGTATTGAACAGAAGCAAATGTGTGTGTTTCTACCTACACACAGAAACTGTATATACAGGGAAGAACTACACAGTAAATACCATGTTTCATTGTAAGGTAGGGGTCAGACCCCTGTAAAATGCCTTATGTTAAATTAATTATGGAATTGTTATGGTATTAATTTCTGTAATGACTCTGTTTTCATTTCCATTCCCTTAGGGATACATGCCATGAACTCTTGGGACATGTGCCTTTACTTGCTGATCCCAAATTTGCACAGTTTTCACAAGAGATAGGACTTGCTTCACTGGGAGCATCTGATGAAGATGTTCAGAAATTAGCCACTGTGAGTCAAAATCTTTTTGTGGCATGCTCTCTCATCTCTCCTCCTTTTTAGCTGATGAACTGATGTGCATTGTCGTATTAGAGCTGACTACATTTTCAGGTTCCAGATGACTGTGTTTTGACAATCACAGAGCTTTAGGTGGTTTCCCATTGTTTTTAAGAAGACCAAAGCTGATGACACTGAGTAATCTGTTTCAGTTTTTATTTTCCATAATCACCAATTTTCAGGGCTAGCTGAGATGAATTTTGTCTGCTTTAAGGTGCTGGAAATGAGTAAGAAAGGTAAACTTGGAAAAAACCAAAATATAAAACATTTTGATGTGTGCTCTGATCTCTAGACTGTTAGATCCTCCACAGGTGGCCACTTTGGCTCTTAGCACTGATGTTTCTGTACTCACTGTTCAGTTTTGCAGCTCTTAATTGTATTCCAGTGTGTGATGAATTTTAAGATGACATTGCATCCTCGCCTGCTGCTCCCCTTGGAGAATATGTAGTTACTGAGCCAAGGTTGTGCAGCAGTAGATCTAGATCAAGACCAAGTGCCTCAGCCAGCATCTGGGAGATGGATTCTCTCTTGCATCAAGTGAGTCACAAGCCAGCAGACAGTGTGAGCTGTCTGTGTGTTAGAGCTGTTAGATGCTGCTGAGACTGGGGCCTTCATGACCTTTGTGTAAGGAACCCTGTCAAGCTGTCATGACTCTCTGCCCCTGAGCACCTGTCGGCCCTGCTCTATTGCCATATTCCAGTAACTGGGATGCAACTCTTTGCATCATGACATAAATTAGTGACCACTGGTCTTTACCACTTGCTTTGTTCAGTTGTTTTGACTTACTGTATATTTCTTTTGGTGGTTCCTGTTAAAACGAATGTGGCAAATAATTTAAAGAATGATATAGGGTTAAAAAACTCCATATTTATAATGCTCCGCATTTAAACATTTTATCTTCTGAAAAATTCTTTGAGATCGAGCAGGGAAATTGGTTACTTTAAAATTTTGCAGCATACTGCTGCTCTTCTACACAAGTACAGTTGGGATTTAAAGGCTTGGAAAGAATTGTTGCATGCAGAGTCAAATTAGGTTCAATAAAACTGCAGAAGTTATGATGAGCAGTCTTAGAAAAGGCTTAGAGTCCAATCTGCCAAAAAAAGGTGTTTGTACCCCTTTGTTTGATTTGAATCCTGTTTGATTTGAATCTTCTGGCTCCTTCCAGAAGAAGCCACTAAATTTAATCAAACTGTTTTCAGTCCTTAGTTAGACAGGCTCAATGTCTTGATCATGGCCAACTCCTCTCATGTGATTCCGTGTTCCTTGTTTTTCTAATGGATGTCTGTGGAGAAGAAAGCATTGTCTGTATGGAGGAATCATGAAAGTTGAGTGCGTATTTCCACATGTACTTGGGAGGGACTTAGTAGGAAGCTGACCCACCTTGCCAAAACATGCAGTCTCAGGAGAAACTACCTAACTGGCTGTCCTTGTAAGTATTTCAAGGAAAATTGTATGCCCAACTATTTCAGCCCAAAATAACCTTGAATGACATGGGCCTGTTGCAGAGGAAAATGTTGGTACTGGGCTGTTTGGGTAGAGATATTAATATAAAGTGACCTCTGAATATTATATAAAATGCTTGTACTCCTCCCCCACACAGAAGTTCCCAGTTATGACTGGCTGTGTCATCTGAACAATGAGCTGCTCCTGAATCATAAAGCAAAAAATAAAAGAAGACAGCTGAATCACTTTCCCTTATCACACTGAGAATCTGATATCTGAGTCAAAGCTGATTTCTCCCCCCATGCTGGAAATAGCTCTTTCAGGTGGAAGAGACATTTAGAAAGAGTCTGGTGGTGTTATTTTTTGTAGGAGCACAATGAGGGGCTGTGCTCCCCTGGGGCAGATGCTTGACAAATACAGAGATGTTACTTGCCCTAAAATGTGCAATGTAAACAGGCAACTTGAGAGCAAGTAGAAAGAATACCTCTCAGTGGTGAGGGTGAGGAGGCCAAGAAATTCATTCAGCTGGGCACCAAATGTCACCTGAGGTGCCATTGACTAACTTTTGCAGCATTCAGTCCCATTTCCATCCTAGAAAAAAAACAGACTCAGCAAGCTGAGAAATGCCAGCCAAGAGTCTTAACACAGAGAAGCACTGCAGGTTCCAGTGAGGTGACTTCAAAGTAAATAGAGAAACGAATGGAGAGAGAGTATGCATATTAATGAGCTTGAATCAATATGCCCAAAGCAAGCTTGCCATTAGCCTGACCTGTTTCAAAAGATAGTGACATTAAGTGCTGAGCCATTACAGGGAGGACAATGGAATTAGGAAGAGAGGAAAACACCTCTTAGGAATTCAGACCAGAAATAGAAGAATTATTACAGGTGATTTCATAATCTTTTGCGCCATTCTGCTCTCAAAAAGACACTGTGTATCAGCTTTGATAGATCTGCTCTTTGTGCCCTGCCATGAGCTGCAAAGGAAATGTCTGATGTTTTTGTCCCTGCAGGGCTGACACACTGGATGTAAAGCAATCTGGAGCCTGGTGCCTGGGCAGACTAGAAGTGTTTTGTAAATTGCAATTAGTCATGTCTGTGCAGCCCCAATCGAGGGCAGGAATTAAATGGGAGAGCATTGCAGGGGCCCTGGTGCTGGCCAGCTGGAGGGAGAAGAATAGCTGCAGGGGAAGAGAGCTGAAAAGGCAATATGCAAGTTCCCTTCATCCTCTTGGGGCCTTGTAGTCAGATGTGGGAAAGAAGAAGGGAATTGCTTCTGCTTTGTCATGAGAGTGGAATACTGAAAGAGCCAAAAGACTGTCTTTGTAGCGGTTTGTTGAGAGATTCCATTTTCATTTACAATCTTTTAGGAGAGTAAGAAAGAGGAAAGACACACAAAAAAGGTGACAGAGATTACGCTATTGAAACAGAGCAAAATATTTGCATCAGTCACTTCTTTTTGTGGGGTGTGGTATAATGCAGTTCCTGATTGAGGTAATACAATATTGGCCATGCATGTCTTGGTTCTAATGATTATCATCATCGTTGCTTACACCTTGTCCTGTTCTGATCGATTTTCTGAAACTGCTTTTGAGCTGATTTTTCAGCATGTCTGGTCTTTCTATTTTCACATAGTACAGAATTAAAAAAGGCTGTTTTTTCTGCTTACATATCAAACCATAAACTGTAGAGAGGACTTGACGTGAGGTGTTTCAACTAATTTATATAGTATATCATTTACAACATTTAATAGCACATAACATAAGGTTTTGTCAGGAAAATTATACCAAAAAATGCATCTAGATTTACATTTCAGTGTTAACTTGTAATTTGTGGACTTGGAAGCTCTCTTTGTAAAGCTGCAAGTTGCTAAGCAGGAGCCTGCCTATCTTGCTAATGGCAGAAATCACTCCTGACTCCTGCTAAGTTGTTTCAACACAGCTCAGGTTGCCCCTTCAAGATGTAGTATGTATAGGATGTGTTTGTGTAGGTGAAATTCAGTGGGTGGCAGTTCAGAAAAGGGGTTAGCAGTGTCTTTTTCATGCAGTTCATCATCAAATCTTTCCACCCAAGAATTTGGTAATTAGGGCCTAATTAGTTGCACTAAGTTTTTTCCCAGTAATTTCTCACTGGAAGTTACATTTAAACATTCAGTTCTTCAGAACTGTAAAACTTCCACCTTTTCATGTTTCTTGATAATATTTGTTCTTGTGTTTTAACAGCATGGGACAGTAGAAATCAAGAAATTTCTTTCATTTTGGCTGCTCTTTGCATGGAGAACCACAAAATTTGCTTTTATGTTTGAAGGAATTTTGTGTGATAAGATCTTGTAAATGTATTTCAGGCTTGTTATGAATCTAAAAGTTTTACCTTGCCTAGATGGTGACTGAGGCCAACAGTTAATTTCTAAAGTTAACTTTAATTTATTGGTGTACACATCACAAAGAAGTGTTTTAAAATTATATACTGGCTTGAAAACAGCATTCAGAACCACCTCTCTGGGTTGTGGTAATTCTTGTGAGTTTACCTGCCTGTTTTAATTTTCTGGTCTTGTTGACATCATTCTAGTCCTTTTCCCACACTGAAGATCTGGCACATAATTCAGAACAATTCTCCAACATGTTTGCTGAGGAGATAACCAGAATGGAAGAAACGGGAGCATTTCAGATAAAGACTGAATAGCATTCAGTAACTTAGGGAAGACTCAGCATTCATGGTCTCACTAGATAGAATAGCCTCTTGTCTTCACAAATAACAGATTAGATTTCCCATAGGGTCTATTTAGTGCTGTTAGGCTGAAAGTACATTTTGTGAACTGGCTTGCTGTCTTCCTCCATGGATGAGCAAATGGAGCTGAGAAGAAAATTTGAGATTTCGAACATTTCCACTGTACATCTAAAAACTCAAGACCACCTGTGTGTTTCTCATTTGTAGTTGTGAAATGATTCATAGGGAACTAACCATCATTATAAGTCTGTGACCAGTTCCCCTGCTGAAGCTATTCTGACATATAAAAATAGTTATATATTGGTCAACTGAAACCTGGTATAATAACCCAGAAGCTATGGCAGTCCCTGAGCATATTGAAATTTAGCATTCAAGTCTTTGCTTAGTCTTTTTTCTGTATCCCAATTGCATGCCATGTATGTGTGACAGATGCCAAGAGTGGGCACAGTGAGTACCTTAAATGCAGTGATGACATAATGGAGTTTCTTGCAAAAGTGTTACTTCCAGCTATACCTGTAGTTGATGAACAAAGGAGCAGAAGTGTGGCTGGGGTTGAACACAACTTAAAACTGCTTGAGTAAATTTTGATGTTTACAGGAAACATGAAATTTCGCTGATTTGGGCTGCATGTCACTTAAGGGAGATGAATCAATTCCCAGGGTAAAAGCTAGCACAATAAAGCTGAAATCAGGTATGATGGATCACTACAGACATTGTCCTGTTATACCATGATCTGTACTGTTCATCAGTAGGTGGCCTGGGCAATGTTTCTGTTCCTGACTTTGACCAGGCAAAACCACCTGTATGAAGATGCATTTGGAAATTGCCCAAGTGTGAAACCTGACACTTTAACAAGGAGCAGAAGCAGCTGAAATTTTGTGGCTTTCTTGACCATTGCAAAGTCACACAGATGTGTTTGAATCAGGATTAAAGGATGGCTTACTAATGGATTACTTTGTTTGGTGAGGTGCTGCTGGGCTCACTGACCGCTACTCTAAAACCATTCCATAATTTGTGGGCTTGCTCTGAAAAATGTTCTAAAGGAATTAATAAAAAGTAACAGTCTCCATTTTTAAGGGTTTGTTTCAGCAATGCTTTTCAATAAAGTAGCTGAAGCACTGAATTGAAGTCTTTCCTACATTATGCATAATCAAAAAGGTGGGCAGAGAAGATAGTACATACGTCATAAAACAGGACTAAGGGGGGAAAAAAACAGCTGTAGATCCCAGGGATCAATATTTAATATTTTAGAATACTGCAGTGGTCTCCTGGAGTGCATTTTTACAGTCATTCTGTCAGACATTTGTGGCCCAAGAAGAAAAATATCAACAGAGATACTTAACTAGCTTTAAACTAGCACTCCAGATTGAAGAGTTCCATTACTGGAATTGGGAGCTAATGCTCAATATTTTCTGCAGGATTTGTGGCAGTCTGCTAAGGTTTTTTTTCTGGGTATGGAGAGTCTGTTTCCAGGTTTGTATCTGTAAGAATCTGTAAGAATTGCTGTGCTGGTCAGGGCCATGGCTGGTGACTTGTGCCCATCATAAATAGCTGCTTAGTGGAGATGAAAGAACAGGATGAGCAGATCTGATTATTTTAAAATGTTTTCCAAGCTTCTCACCAATCAGGAACTTGAAGAGCTCTTGTTCTCACAAATGTGGCTTCTATGTATCTAATTATCTTGAAAGGATTTCTGTCCAGAGACAGCTGTTTATGTTCGAAGACACATACATTTTTAGTACCTGCAGTAACTTTGTCAATGAGCTCTATGGCTCAACTGGCGAACTGTCTCATTTTATTGCTTTTAACCTGATTCCTACTAGGTTTTTTGTATATGAAGAGAGAATGATCAAATCATCCCTGGAGGCTTTCTATATGCCATCATGATTACAGAACACATTTTCTTGCTTAGGTCTCTCTTTTCCTGGGTAGGAAACCAAACATTTGTTTAGTCACTTCTCATGCTGTTGAAGATGTTATTCCTCCCCTGAATCCTTTCCAGCTAGAACTTGAAAAGAGAAAGGATATATCAGTCACCTGAGTTTTGATTAAGAGTAGCACTGTGGAGTCAAGTCAGTTTTGGATGTGCTTGCTGTAGAAGTGGGAACCTTTTGTATGATAGGAAGGCTGGACCTGGTGTTGTAGAGCTGACACAAGTTGTTGCTTAGGGATGAAAGAAATAGGGTGGATGCAGAAGGAAAGTAGGATTCAGTGGATCCATCTTGCATCGCTGTACAAGGATATGAGTCCCTCCAGTATGTGATCAGAAAGGGCTAGGTCAACATAGGATGAGTTAATCTTGGAAAGAAACATCTTGTGCTTTATACTGGGTCTCTCAAAGATAAGAAGGCGAAAGAGAGCTCACCTATTGCTACGAGGGTGCCCAGTTGGTCAAGTCAGTAACCTGCTTCTTGAAAGGATCTCATGTTGCCCTGACAGACAAAATTTTGTCCTTACAAATAACTAGAAACAGTGTTTTTCTGTAAAGTACTAATAAATATGTATCCTTGGGTCCAGCCCTGTAATGAGGAAGCTAGATGCAAGAGAGAGCTAATTTGACTTAATTGGGAGCAGGGAAGAAATTAGAAACTTTACTGTAGAAATAATATAGTTCATTTTAGACAGGATGTGATTTATGAAGATCAAGCCCTGAGCAGTTAGAAACGCTAAAGATAAAGGCTCTATTAAAATAACAAATTGCAGCCAGAGACTGCGTTTGCTTTTATTTCTTGTAGCATTTTGTTTCCAAAAGTGGTTAGATCATAATCTGTGAGGTTACTGAACTGCAAATGCAAATTTTCATGCACACAAGTAATACATTTTGACATAGAGGTTAACAAGAGAATGGTGCAAATTTCACACAGCGCTGGCTTGCTAATTACGTTTGTTTATTTTCAGAAGCAACTTCATTTTCATTAAGAAATTGCAGATTCTGCAATAGTAATCTTTGCCAGTAGTTCAATAGCTCACACTCTGAACATTTGCTGTGCTACAGTAGTAATGAAAGTGAGCCTGAAAAATAGCTTAGAAAAAAAATTGTGGAATTTAGGAGTGCATGCATGTGGCAAGCATCTTCCAATTCAGTGTTGGATCCAGTTGAGAAAGGCTGAGGAATGGTTGAAAGGACTCTATGAATTTTGATAGGATTTTTTTGCATATTTGTTTTCTCTTTTGACCTAGAGTTGATAATGTATTAGCAAAAAGACATAAAGTGTCTTTTGTAGTACGTACGTAACCAGGAAAAAAGAAAGTATTCAGCATAAGCTTCCAGTGAGCAAAAATAACACACACATTTTGGGTAACAACTACTAACAAATCAATCATAAGTTACAGGAATAAAGGTTTAAATATCAGGGGGGAAAAGAGCAATAAAGGAAAGGTTTGGAATATATTGCTGCTGCTGTTCCTGACTGCCCCTGAGCTTTCACCAGTAAGCAGAAGGAAAGTGAGAATCCTGGGCTCTGTGTAGGTATTGTTCACACTGTAACACATTATTTAAGTCATTTGTACAAGACATGGACATCCTCCAGCAGCAGCACACAGGTATATGGGGAAATGAAGAGTTCAGTGTGTGGCAGCTCATTTCAGCCATGTCTGGGTCCTGCTTAGGACTGATGGAATGTCTGTGCTGTGGGTGCACAGGTGGAGGAGTTGGGTTTACCTGTGCTTTCCATGGAGTCAGAGCAGCTGAGGAGTCCTGAGCAAAAATAGCTTTGATGACTGCAGGGAGGGTTATTGTAGGAGCAGCTCCCTGAATGCAGCTGTCTGGTTACCTGGCTGGGACCCACAGCGGTGTTGGGATGGGCCATCTCCAGGCTTCCTTTGCTCAGGGGTCTGTGCACCCTGCTGCACTGTGCTGTGCAACCATGGCTGCTACCCTGCATACCCAACCCTCATTTCAGGGGTCAGTGACCACATCAGGAGAAGGGAACCAGGAGATTCTGCATTCAGGCAGAAACCAAAACAGTTATGTGTAATCACAGAGACAAAGTATTACAGAATGGGTCGGGTTGGGAGGGATCGCAATGGATCATCTGGTCCAACCTCCCTGCTCAAGAAGAGTCATCCTGGATCACATTGCAGAGAGTTGTGTTCCAGAGGGTTTTTGAATGTCTCCAGTGAGGGAGACTCCATGACCTCTCTAGGCAATGTGGTTCATCCCACGGTTACCCCCGCAGTAAAGTTCTTCCTCAAATTCAGGTGGAACTTCCTGTGCATCAGTTTCTGCCCATTGCCTCTTGTCCTGTTGCTGGGCACCACTGAGAAGAGCCTGGAAACATCCTCTTTACATCCTGCCTTCAGATACTGATAGACATTGATGAGGTCCTCTCTCAGTCATTTCCTATCAAGGACGAACAGGCCCAGCTCCCTCAGTCTCTCCTCTAAGAGAGATGCTCTTGAGTCCCTGAGTCATCTTCATAGCCTTTTGCTGAACTTGCTGAAGGAACTCCATCTCTCTCTTACGCTGGGGAGCCCAAAACTGGACACAGCACTCCATATGCTGCCTCACTGATGTCCTCAAACACTTCACTATTCTTTTTATTTTCTGGGATAGTTCAATAAGTAATTTTGCTTCCAAAAAGACATTCATACATGTAGTTATTATGCATAACCCAAATAATACCGTATGGAAAGAGTCTTAAAATACATACCTGTGCAGAGCTGAACAGATGCCTACTTAATGTTCACAACCACAGGACTGGACATACCTCATGTGTTCAGTCTAATTATCTCACCCAGCACGTTTGAGTGCTTTCTTTGTATGCACAGATTAAAGCATGGAAGTAAGACAAAATACTTCTGGCATCCGTAACTATGCCAAGGGCTTTATTCCTTAATGCTGCAACTTCAGAAGCGGCTCTTATGCCTGTCGTCACCTTTCTATCAAATGGCATCAAAATGCTGGATGGAGTATGGTCCCATAAATTTTTAATTGAGATACTTTAGGGTGATCTACCAAAATGATTTTGCAAGTATAGCTTAATTTTATATTTATAAGTCCAATGCTGCTGCTACAGAGGGCCAGAGGGCAATTTTGCCATTGCTTTCAATAAGCTAGGTCTGTGAGCTAAATGCTAACCTCATTTCCATGTGTACTATCTCTTAAAAGATGTAGAGTTCTACACATGCAAATGAAAGTAGAATTTGTTGCTGTAAAATTAATTTTTATCATTTACTTTCCAAAACATCTTATTTAGAAATGAGGGTTTCTGCAAGGATTGACTTGATTCTGCAGGACACATGATTTTGCAGTTGTGTCTCTTCCTTTGTCCAATTTGTGTGGTACAGAATGTGACAAATTCTGTTAGCTACTTAGAGCTAGCAGGCCTTCTGAAATTATTGCATAAAGATTTTTGTTTTATTTGTGGATGATTTTGGGAAGTTAAAGCAAGCACTCTAAATCTGAAAGCATTGTTGAAGCTGAAGACAAAGTTACAGAGAAGGGTCTTGTGACTGGCAGTTTTGGTTGTTTTGCTTTGATTCCAGCTGAAATTGGAAATTGTCTGAAATCGTTGCAGTGCAAGATCAACAGAATTTCAACATGGTGGCGCCCTTTCAGGCACACTTTGAACAACCCCTCCACTGTCTTATTCTCTTAATTTGCTTTTGCATCAGACATAGCATTAGTTTAGACTGAAGAACCTTGTTTCAGTTGTCAGCTGTAAGTTTTATATATTCTGTACCTTATAGAGAACTTTCTATAGACATTCACAAAGATGGCATTAGATAAAGCAGTTTGAGCTCAGAGCTTTTTCAAGACATGCTGGAAAGAGTAGATACTCACAGATTATGGGTTTTTTTCCCCCTGTAAAGTGTATTACTCTTTTTTTTTCCCTAGAGATTTTTGTTCCCTACCTTGAATCAGTAGGCTGTAATTGTATTAATTATATAGTTTGGCTACGTAAAAGTAGCTAAAATTATAGTTTAACAAGACATTTTACATCTCTCAAATGTAAACACCTTTATAGGATTAATTTTTCATCTTTGAATAAGCATATTAGCTTATATACAGATATATACTATATATCTGCAATGAATTTAGGACTTATACAAGCACAGAATTCTTGCATATCCATGTGATAGTGATATCACATGGTGACAATTTTGGAGTGATCTTCACATTTGGTAAGTCACTTCCAGACCAAAAATTCCTGTAAATTCCTTTGACTTTGGTTCAGTGAATAGCCACAATCTCTCTGCTCACAAGTATTTGCTCAGTATATTTTTTCCACCTTGCTGAATACATGTTCATGTGATTTGCTTTGTGTTTACACACTGCTGGCAAGTAAGTCGGTGGTTGCTCAGTTGACTACTCTGTGGTTATGATAGATTCATTTTATGTGCCCTCACTGCTGAAAATCAGTGCTGCGAGAAGGTGGTCAACTATACTTGAAAAAGATTTTGTTTGGAGTTGTGAAAAACATCTTCAATTTGGATATATTTTTAGTAGCAAAATTAATAGATATTTAAAATTTCCTGAGCTACTTTTCTTCTTTGATCTGTCTGTCAGCTTGACATGAATAGAACTTACACTTTTGTGCTTATGCCTACTATCTTTTTTGCTTCTTTTTTGCAAAGCAGGTTGAGTTAATGCATTAAGAGTCTCAAAAGCTTTTGGGAGTCCCTCGGCATTTATGTGATTAAAAGAACACTGAGTTTAAATGCAGTGTTCCTGTCAGAAACTGTGATGTTTGAAAACAAGTCAGCTATTCAGTAAATAGATATAATAACTTAATTTTCTTTTTAAAATGTTTAGAAAATTAGTGTGGATGGTGGTAATTTTGGAATGAAATCCTAACTCTTTTTTGCTCTTCAGAAATAAATTTGAAATTAATACGACTGTGAAGAAATAGTGCATTTTTTCCTTGAAATTAGAATTTTAAAACTTCATTGTCCAGCTGTCCCTGTCTCTTCTCTTGATGTTTTTGCTCCCACAGTTACAGAACTTGAAAAAGGTCAGATATCCATTCATCCCCAGGAGGCTTCTCCCCTTTCTGAAGATATAGCCTCCCCTCATTAGTAGATACATTAGGAGTTTTGCAGCTGATCATGTACACAAGAAGCTCATACCCCTCCTTGGCTAAAATGACATGGGGGGCTCAGTGGCTCTCCTGCCTCACTCCCTGCAGTACAGCAGTCATAGGCAGTAATTGGCCTGGCAATTAATGGGGACACAGCCTACTTCAGGGAATGGCATCAGGAGAAGCACCACACCAGGGAGGCCTGCTGCCCTCCCCAGGGGGAATGCCTGTTAGGGAGGACACCGGGGGTCTGTCTCTGGGCTGGCCCAGGGTAGTTTCTAAACAGGCCTCACAGCTCAGAGTAATGAATTCTGACAGTGGACTAGCACAGGGCAGTGGTTCAGTAACTCCCTGCTTACAGAAAAAGTGAGGGTAGCCTGTGCTGTGATTAGTTGCTTCACCTTTGCGACTTGATAATCTCTGGATTTACTTAGCCAGTCTGTAGAAAGCTTCTCCCAGGATAAGTGAAAAAGAATCCTATCCCAGTTTTCCCCTTTTGCAGTTTCCTTGGAACATTGCAGCATTTTCAAAAGGATGAACTCTGCCTTGCCACCCTGAAGAATATTTCATGGCGTGCTGCAAGTTTATGCTTTCTTTTCTGAGTCACCTGCTTAGCATGCTTGCCATGGAGTGGAAGATGGCCTTTTTAGAGAAGGACAAAAAATGTTGGACTGGGGCTGAGGTGTATAGGTAACTGTGGTAAATATGTCCTGAGGACTGACTTGGCCTCTGTAGAGATTCTGGCTCTGGATGCTGGGGGAAGAAAAATGTCTAAGGTGGTTCTTGTCTATTCTCTGAATATTCTTCTAAGCAAGGCAGTTCACAATTTGGGGTAACAGTCCTAGGGTCATTGACCCATAAAATGAATATGCTGTCAGGCAAAGGACAGACAAATGATCTCTTTGTATGTGTATTTGTTTTAAATTTTCTCTCACTTTTGTGATGCCTCCTGTCATTGTTCAAGTTCCTGGCTCTTTGCTGGAGGAATCATACTCTCTAAGCTGTAGCATAAGCCTCAAGGCTGAGGAAAACACTGTGGAGTGCTAGCCTGGCCCCTGTACCCTAGCAAATCAGAACCATTCTTGCTTTGATAGATTGTGTTAGTGCCAAGTCCTCATCTGTAAGAGTAGCAGGACAAAGAGGTGTAAAATAGGAACAGAAAAGCCATAAAGACTGTCCCTTCTTGCTGCCTTTGAATTTTGAAGGATCTTAATGAACCATTGTGTCATATGAGGCAGCATAGACGAAAGACTGTGGTTGAACAGCCATGATATGCTCAGTGTTTTCTTTTCTTTTTAAATTCACTTTCAGAGGACACCATCTTGTGTAGTCCCAGCTAACATGTCAAGAAACCTCACTGTCCCTGTTATGATACCTATGTGAAATCCCTGGATGACTGAAATTTGAACCAACAGCTCGAAAAAGAAATGAGCGAATGCTCTCTTCAGCTAAAATAGGCAGCACTGAATGTGAATTCGTGTTATATGCTGTAAAATAAAGTGGAAAGGAAATGGCTCATTATTGCACATCATTTTTTCTTAATAACTCCACATGAAATTAATAAACCTTAAACCCCCAGGTTTTAGAAGTTGTTCTAGATAAGAGTCAAATGACAGGGAAGGGGAAATAGGAAGGGCAAAGCATTAGGGCTTCAATGACTTATGTTTAACAATTATCTAAGCAGCAGTTTCTAGTTTCAGTGATCTCATCTTCTTAGCTGCATATTAAGCTTCAGCACTGTTAGTTAATTATGTTGAAAAAAATAGGAGTTCTTTTTCTGGCAGTGTTGAGCAAGCGTGCTTTTGGGGGCATTGATTTTTTGCACCATTTCTGTGACCACTAGCTTTGGTAGAAGGGAATTTCTGCCTTGCCAGGAAACACCAGATTTTCTGCGTAAGTGTTGATGTTCCTGATTCTTCACCTCCAAAGAGCTCCAAGGTTTTTGACTGAGATAAAATGAGTGGGATGGACGGACATCATCTTTGCACAGAGCAAACCTAAGTTCAGATCATTCTGAAGTAATTCAGACATGGAGTGGGATATTATGTGACTTCAGCTATGTGGGAATTAACTTCTTTTGCAACAGCAGAAACATCCCAGAAGTGCTTCATCCTCCTCTCTCTCTGCTTGCTCTTTAGGGCAGCAAGAGGGCCTCCTTCATGTGAGAATGAACAACAGAAATATTCTCTCAAAAGACACAAAATTGTTAGTAGGAGTGTTCTCCACGTCTTATTCTGGAAGTCGTATTGCACATGCAAGGTTGGCAGCTGCCATACATGTTGTCTTGTCTTGGCTGGGCTCCCCAGTGTTGGAGGTATAGTGTTACCTCTTTACTTGTGCTGCTTGAGGTACATTTTCTGCTCCCTAAAAAATGCACGATGGTAATTTTATTTTGGTTACCAATATGAGTTTTTCTGCAGAAACAAGTATAATTTCAAAATATTCACAAGGGGTTAAGCCTCCCTGAGCTCACTATAGGCCATGCTTTCCCTGAGTATGTCAAGCCTTGCATTAGAGGAATTTGCATGTAGTGGTAGTGTGTGCTGTGGCTGTCAACAGAAATGCAAAGGCTGGTGTGTGTCTATTCCAGTGTGCTCTAATGAGCAGCACCACATCTCCTCAAACTATTGTTTAGAAAGAGATTGTTCCAAGCATTCACCCTCAGTGAAAGGTCTGAATGCGAAGAAGAGAGATGAGGGGGAAAATGAGGTTATCGTTAAATATATTCACTTGCAATCCCTGAAGGAAACCTCATTTCACTGAGCCTAAATGCTTTTCAAATTGGCAGACTAAAAAAAAATTTCTTCAAGAAGGTAAATCTGAAGAATTAAACTTTGTTTTTTTATTTAGAAATGCTGTTGGTTGTGAATAGGGTCACTGCTTTTGTTGGAGGTAAGTGAATCACCTATAATGAGACTTGGCTATCGAATTTTACTCCTTTGCTTTTGATCTATCCACAAGCTCATCATGAGATTTATTTGTTGTTCAAAAATCTCCCTGCATTTCTGCTCAATAATGTTCCCGCATGAATCGCTGTCAAATAGCTGGTATTTCTTGAGGTCTGGGCTCCAACACTGGGCTATATTGGCTAGTTGCCTGGGTTACCTTTGTTACATCTATCTGTTTCTTGTAGTAGAGCATTCCTCATACTACTCAACACACTGAATTTTGAATAATTCAGTTAAATGTGAAATGCCAGCTGTGGGTTTTTTTTTTTTGTGACTATTGATGTTTTTGAGATTGAAAAACAAGCAACTATTCAAAAATTTATTTGCACCAGCTCTGAATGAAGAAAGAAAGCACAAATGAGAGTCACATATATTTCTGAGTTGAGAGTTGCTTGCAATTTGAGCACCTTTTACAGGGGGAATGAAAACACTTTTATTTCATTAATTCTTTGGATTAATTTCTAACAATGGGATTTTTAAAAGTCTTTCAGTGGTATATAATTATTTATTTATGAGATAATTACAACTATATGAGAGACTTAATCTCTAGGTGAATATTTTTAGAGCAAAAATACCAAAGGACTCCTAAAGAAAACAGAATTAGTCTCTGCATATTGTGAACATATCACGTGCATTTGAATTGAGTGGTCCATTCAAATATCCCTTGAAATCTGAAATCCTGTAGAAACAAGATAAATATATTTTATTAAGGATATTTATTTGGCGCTGGTCTTTCAAGTATTTACATATATTAATAGTTGTATTGTCTTCAGGGCAACTAATTTTACATACATATAGAGTGATTGATTGCGCTATTATACATCAGCTTGGGCCTGTAGGCCCATGACATTGGCAGTTCATGTAGTGGTGAATCTTCTGCCCGTGTATCAGGATTGCAGTCATGCAATTACACAATCTCTCATTCTTCCCCACTTGTGGCAGGGAGCACAAGTGAATTAGCTCTCGACATGCTTGGTGTTCTCAAGACTCATCCTGACAACATTTTCATAAGGTACTTTCAAAAAACAGATAAAATCTCATGCTATACTTGTGCTCAAAATTGCCAAGTGACGTGAGTATTCAAGTATATGGTATAGGTATTCACCTATACCATAAGAAAATTAAGCAAAGTGGAATGGCTTGAAAGGCCTTTTTAGAACAAGTCAGATTTTCTACTGCTGACTCTGTGACACTAGGACTCAACACTATGCACAAGTTCTTTGCACAGATCCCAGGAGAGAGATTCTCAAATGCAAAATGATGTGGTGTGAGAAGGGATTTTCAAAGGCTTAGAAACCAGACAGGTGAGGAAAATTGAGCCTATCAGACCTTTTTTCCTGCCTTTGAAAATATCTAAGCACTCTCAAATAACGATTTTTTCTGTTAGCTGTCATAGCTGTCACTGATTTTTTCTTTTTCTAATGGTAGTCCAGTTTATAATGCAGGGCAGTATCTGAATACAAAGAAGAGACACTATGTTTACTCCGGAGACCAGGTTTGGAGTTTTCCAGTTCTCTATAGTTTTGATGTTCTCTATGTCTATCTATAGTGGAGTTTTGATGTTCTCTATATCTTTCCTATCAATAGCAGGACAACTGATCTGACTCCTAAAATCACATATACACTTGGCCAGACGAGCTACCCCAGTATCTTGTCTCTGACCCAGGCAATTGCAGACGTGTGCAGGACAGCATACGTCGAAAGCCATCCGATGGTATTTTCCTGATGTACTGCTTTACTTGCCAATGACTTTTGATTCAAGGGCTCTGAAGGAAGAAATCTGCTATATTAGTATTTTATAGCCCTTAATTGGATTTTCTTCCATGCATCTGTTGAATAATTTTGAACCCATTAGATAATGTTTCATGAGCATGACTGTAAAGTATCTTTCTTATATTTTTAAATAAATAGGAGAAATAGAATTAAATTATACTGAAGACAGTCTTGTGCTCCTGGCACAGTCTTGATTGATGACACTTGGTGTAAAAATTATTTCTAATCCCTCATTTGGCATTTTGATTCTTCATCTCATTTTGCTGATTTGACTAATAGAGCAGCATTTTACTGTACGGCTCTTTAAGAACTCCAGAATTTATACAACATGGAAAGCTACCTTTCCTACTTCAGGAGCCTGTCTATAATTGTAGCAAATACACACTTCACCCCAAAGGTGAGGTGGACCTGAAAGTAAAGTATAGATATTGCTGTAGTTTGTAGAGGAACCAAATATTTGGGGCCACAGTCTAGGGAGCATGCCAGAGGCAAGTCCAAGATTTCAAATCAGACCAGGAGAGCCTGGATGACCCTGTTTGTGCTTGCATTCACCAGCCTACATGTAACAGCAGTGTAATAACCAAATTTGTCTTCAGGTGAGGTTTAAAAAAAAAATGTATTCATCTCAACAGCCACTGCTTTGTTCAGTCATTCCCACTCCAGTGTGCCTATCCTGTGTGTAATATAGACTATCACAACTGTAGTTTACCATACAAAGAGAGGCATTTATTGGGGTATTTATGTGTCTGGTCTATAAAAAGTGTAGCTTTATAGTTAATATTTAAACTCCTTATCAGTATGCCTGGATGTTTGTAGGCTTGAGAGCACAACTTACCAAAGCCTGCAAACTCTAGTGCACTGAGCCACCTTTGCACATGTGAGAGTAGATGTGTGGGGGGAATTGTGTGTTGCTGACTACCAATCTGAAGATGGCAGCATTGAGTGAGCTTTGCACTTCCTTGGCTACGCAGGGCATCCTTAAATACAAGATTGTAGTTGTAGCATGTGGCAAATTTATAAATCAGCTTTTAATTTGAAAGGCTTTTCTTAATGCTGCAGTTTGATATCACAAGTTAGTAGTAGGCAGACATATTGCCATTTATGTGTTTTATTTTAGTTAGTTATACTGAGAGTACAAGTCTTATAAATAGTAAAGATTGTCTTTCACCAGCAAGCCTTAGCTCATAAATATGACTCCCTTTTATTACAGTAACAATTATAATAATTTTTGAACCAATGTAAAAGAAGCTCCCTCTTTGAGTACTGTCTATCCATCAAGGAGGAAGTGGAATCAAGTCCCACCTGTCTAGTCCTATCCTGTGAACAGGATACTGCGCACTCTGGACCACAGGGATTGCTCTCTCCAGTGCCTGCGTTAGCTCCTCTGCCTTCTGTGCTTTCCAGCCCCCAGAGTGCACATCCTCAGAGGAGTGGAGAACATTTCTCCTCCTTCCCTCTGCTGGCCCTGTAGATTGCTAAGTGGGCATTTGACTTTCTCCTGGGAGCATCATGACATTGGTTTGGTCTTCTTCAGCCTAAGAAAGGTCAACAATAGAGGTGCCCCACATGTGGGGACTAAGTGCTTCTCTTACAGATCTAAAACATACAAACACCACACTCCTTTTTAGCTGCTGCTGGTTTTAAAAATAAAAATGAGCATGATCACAGTGTTTTATCAGGAGTCTAATCTTGCTGTGTGTCTTTCAGAATGTTAATGTTAGCAGCATAAGGACTATTATCTGGTAGATTCCTACATGGAACCCTGAGGAAGAGGGGGACAAATTCAAAGATGTTAGTATGACTTAAGTGTGAAGATGAGTAGTTGCTTTCTAATTGTGTCAGCATGTTTACGAGCAGGACTGTGGCCTACTGATAGCTCTTCTGGCAAAATATGTACGCAGGGAAGTGAAATTTGTACTCTTTGTGATAGGTCTCTCAGCTTCACTCACTGCTTTTGTGATGCCTTTGTCATTCTGTGTTATTGGCTGTTTGTCCCTTAGACAATATTTTTGGAAACCAGTTGTTTTGGAAACCACCACTCCTAAGTGGTAACATCAGCTCACTGGATGTACTGAAAAATTTTATGCCAGATTGATTGAGTCAATAGCAAAGCCAGAGTTGGAAATTTGATATTTTGGGTTTCTTTCTTTGTTTTGTTTTATTTGATGATGTTGTGCTTTCACCTCCCTTTATGGATATCTGTGCATTTGACTACCGTGATGGAATCAGACTTGAGACATTTGAAGTCTCTGCCACTGCTCCTTCTCAGCTGACCGAGCAGGTTTGGATCAGACGTGGGACTCATGATTTTTATTCTTTTTTTTTATTATACCCTTCTGCATAATGCTATGCTGTATGAATCACTAGCTGTACAGAAACTTTTATGAGGCTAAGCAATTAATAATTTCTGAATTTTTAAAGATTGGTTGAACTTAAAAGAACTGTTAATTTCTGGTCTTCTATATTTAATATGATACCCAGTCTGGAAGAGTTGGGAGTTAAGGAGGAAGTGAATGGAAAAAAACCAACATTGTATTAGGATGTATTCTGAAGTTACTTAAAAAAATTAAAATTTAGTACAAAATATTGGGTAATTTCTTTTCCTAAATTCATTTCTCCTGCAAAGACATGTAAATCTTCTAGGTTCAGTGGAGTTATGCCCTTTTGCACAAAACATGAAATTGTCAGATGGTGTAATAAACACAAACATATATAGGGATATGTGTATATATATGTGCAATATTTTTGTATAACTTAGAGCTCAACTTCCTAAAACCTTCATATGTAGAAATAGTTACTATCTTAGTCTTAACTGTTTGATCTAATATCAAAAAGCATGTGATGTGTTGTGAAAAAACCAAAGTAAAATTCAGTACCATAGGAGCAGAAGTGACTGTGATCTTTAGCATTTAGTGGACAGTGGGGTGTCAGTGCTTCTAATGATCTTCCTAACATTTAACTTTATTAGGTGGGTACTTCAAAGTTAGATACAGTACTGTTATGTTGATTTAACAGATCTCTTTTCGCATCAGTTTTACAGGTCAGATACGTTACCTGATGGAATGTAGACCTAAAAAACAATTGTTATTGGCAAGTGAATTCATTGGTTAAGTGAATTAATTTGACTGAATATAATTTTCTTTCTGCAATTTAAGAAGCCAAATGCCATATTCATTCTTTATTTACAACAGAATAAAATCTAGTGAAGACTAAGGCCTCAACTCAAGAAGGCTCTTAAGCACATACATATAAGTAAATTCTTTTTAACTCAAGACAACTCAAGTATGTTTCAGACTTTAAGGTGATATCAGCTTGAGCTTAAAACTGAGTGCTCTGAACTACATCTTAGAGATCTTTAGATGCTCCTAGACAGTCAGACCAACTACCTTGCAGGATTCTGTTTTGAGGCATCTCACTTATTTCTGAAGGTTTTAAAAACCTCTGTAGGTTACTATCAGCATCTTTGATACCTAAAAATGATCTTGCTTGTCTGTTCCTAACTGGACATTCCTGTGAGCTGCTTGTGTACCCAGACAAAGAATAAAATCCCAAATTTTTGAGCAAAGCTTCCTTACTGCTGAACATGACATTTAAATTACTTAGCAGCAATAATTCACGTTATCTGAGATTATATTCAAAGTAGGTAATTCTAAAGAAGTGGGACAGGCAAGTGAATATGCTACTGGTTGTTATTGCTGAAGTGCCCATTTGCAACTATAGTATTTGTACTGAATATCTGTATATTTTACAGTGCTATTTCTTTACAATTGAATTTGGCCTTTGCAAGCAAGAAGGACAACTGCGTGCTTATGGGGCAGGACTTCTGTCTTCTATTGGAGAGTTAAAGGTATGTACCATTAAAGCACAGTAAAATTTTAATCTTAACAAAAAAAAAATAGTTGGATGTAAATATATTGACTTTCAAACAACAGTTAAAATTCTCAAGATAAAAAGCTTGTATTTAAAATACGGTATTGACCTAAAAGCTTTGTTTGAAATATCAGCTGGCACTTGAAGCATGAAATGGACTTGTAAGGCCCAAAGTACCAAAGCAACTATAAACTAAAAAACTGATTTCTGTTTGAAATTTCATTTCTTGTCAAAGGGGGCTCAAGGGTTCTAACAGGTAAGAGTGCCTTGGGCTCTAAAAGCTTTGTTTGGATGAGGAGCACGTATTTTTAATACCCACAAAAAAGTGCTAGAAATCAGACATGATTCTGTTCTAAGTAATCCAGTGTAATTGAGTGGATTCGTTATTGATATGAAAAGAACAGCATTCATTAAGGTCCTGATTCAGTAGATTAATCATATTTAAAATTAAGGAATGTGCATAAACTCACATTGAACTTGCCTATGTTATAATACATAGAGCCCTATTCTTTTAAGGGTGAAAGTGTTTAAACTTGTGTGGTGTGAGTAGTTGAAGTGGATAATTTATTTCCTCTTTTAATGCCTAGAAAACATGGGGTATGGGCAAAAGATATTTTGTCACAGCTGTAGTATTTTGGGACATAATACATCTCTCAGTTAGCAAGATGGGAGGGAAGGATAAAGAGAGGGAGGAGTACCATCTTCAGAGACCCAATGAACTCTTGGTGGTTTTGCAGGTAAACATTTGGACTTAGAAAGCATATATGGAAGAGTATTGAAAACTATTTTGCAGCACATCCATTATTTATTTGTGTTTACACATCTTCCCACCTTCCTCGGCTGGCTTTCAGTGAGCTACTTGGCAGTTTAATAGAAGTATCTCAGTCTCTTTTTGCTGTTTGTTTTACCTGTAACTGAATATTTGTGGTGAAGCTCATTAGTAAAACTGCTATACTTCCAGTAGTAAAAAATGTTGAAGAAAATTACTTTCTCTAGTGTTTTTTCTTTGATTGCATTAGAGTTGCTCTCAGTTCTGTGCATACTCCAGCCACAGAAATATTCTGTATCTGTCTGGCAATATTTTATATTCACAATGCAGAGATGTTTGAATGAAAAGAGATAAAGATGACCCACTTGTTTTCCTTTGGCTCAGCAACATTCAGTGCTAAGCCCCAAACTCTGCAGGACTCTGTAAAGAATCAGGCCTTTTATTTAAACTAACAGTTAAGGTTGCTAGGTGATGACCCTGAAAATACTTACCATATCATTTACAAAGTCTTAGGGCATAAAAAAGAAGAAATGAATAGTCAAGAACATAATAAATCTTCTACCATCAATGTCATAAACAAACACATTATTCTTGTCAAGTCTGCATATTTGGTACCACACATTTGTGACCCCAGATCTGGGTTCTTTGCTCAGCAGTAAACTCAGAGTATAAACGCAAAAAATAATCCTTTTGAAAAGCAACGCTAAAAGCTAAATAATCTGCACATTAATGGGCTATATTGATCTGCTACAGTGTTATGGCCAGATATATATAATAATAATTTTGCTCTAAGTCAATAATATTATATACTTTTCTATTACACTATACATATTTTTTGTAGATATGATGCCAGAAGGGACTACCAGATCATCTGATTTGACCTCTTGTGTATCATAAGATAGTAAATTTCATCAGATCTTGCATATACGGATCTTAAGGTAGAAATTTCAGTTACTGATTAACTAAGCACTTGTGTGTTGTGGGAACAGAACAGCACCATACCACAAGACACAGTCTCCCTGAAGGGACTGATAAGGTGAAAAATATTCCAAAAGTCTGTGGAAGTGTGCTCCAAGGTAGAAAAGAAGATAAAAGTTAAGGAAAAAAATGCAAAAAACTACTAAGTTTTCTGATAAAATGACCATGGGAGAAGCCATTTCTAGACCACAATCCTGGCATGAATGTGCTTCTTGTCAGCAAAATATTATCAGGGAGGTGCTTAGGAAGGAGAATGTCTGGGCATCGAAGACTTTGGTGCACAGCCTTGCATCAAGCCATCGTCACTCTACTGTTTCTTGGGAAAGCAATTTCCCTCCTAGCACCTACTGGAAGGGCAAATTTCTTCCTTGACTTGAAGGCAGGTCATGCTAATAGGCTGATTGTAGCTGAAATCCTTATTGATGGCAGCAATTGCTCTGAAAATTATGAGAACAATGCTGGCTATTTCTGTGGTGAGTGGGGATGAAGAGGAGACTCAGATTGCATGGCCATGACATGTTCCCATCACGTGTGCAACACTCGTACTTCTCACAGGTGTCAGAGTGAAGACATCCTTTCAGAAATCTGCCATGCTTTAGACGGGGACGGCTGTGGCCCATAGGAGTTCAAATACTTATGTAACCCTGCCACTAGGAAGGCAGATCTTGAAATGTTGAGTTTTGCTACCTTGACTTTAAAGTCATAGAATAGTTTAGGTTGGAAAAGTTCTCTAAGATGATCAAATCCAACTGTTAACCCAGCACTGCCAAATATGCCACTAGGTCATGTCCTCAAGTGCCATATCCACACATCATTTAAATACCTCCAGGGATGGTAACTCAACCACTTTCCTGGGCAGCCTACTCCAATGTTTGGCAACCATTTTGGTGAAGAAATTTTTCCTAATATCCCATCTAAACCTCCCCCGGCACAACTTGAAGTCATTTCCACTTCTCTTGTCACTTTTCACATGGGTGAAGAGACCAACCCCCGCCTGGCTATAGTCTCCTTGTAGGTAACTATTGAGAGTGAAGAGGTCTCCCCAGAGTTCCCTCTGCTCCTCATCATTGTGCTCCAGACCCTTCCCCAACTCCACTGCCCTTCTCTGGATACTCTCCAGAACTTCAATGTCTTTCTTTGAGTGAGAGGCCCAAAACTGGCCAAGGACTTGAGGTGTGGCCTCACCAGTGCCGAGGGACAGTCACTGCCCTGGTGCTGCTGGCCACACTATTGCTGATACAGACCAGGATGCCATTGGCCTTCTTGGGCACACTGCTGGCTCCTGGTCAACTGTTGACCGGCACCCTCATGTCGTTTTCTGACGTGCCACTTTCCAGCCACTCTTTGCTGCTTGGGGTCGATGGCACCCAAGTGCAGAACCTGGCACTTGGCCTTGTTGAACCTCAACAACTGGCCTCAGTCCACTGATCCATCCTGTCCAGATCCCTCTGTAGAGCCTTCCGGTTCTCCATCAGAACAATGCTCCTGCCCAAATTGGTGTTCTCTGCAAATGTACTGATGGTGCCCTTGTGACATTAATACGTGTTATTAATGCCCTTGCCATTAATAACAACACACAGGCATTTGTTATTAATATGCTTTTGTGAGCAAGAGGAAAAGCCTTTCTCCAACTTCTGTCCCTATCAGCTCTCTTTTCAATGCAGCAGTATGCACAGGAAATAAAATGGTTGCCAATTTTGTATATAATTTGTATAAATTTTTAGAAGTACATGAGTATATTTGTAGGGCAGAAATGGCAAGCAGTATTTGGGCTGTTTGGAGGACTGAATGGCTTGTTCAGTCATCCCTGTTCCTGTATTACACTCCTCCACAAATCTGGTCAACAACTCTAGTAACAAATAACTGTAAAAGCTAGAGAAATGTGTACACCAGCCTAACACTATAGGATTCCCTTGAAATCTTTCCCCCACTTAGTACTTAGACCTAAAATTTCAGATAATGAAAAATGCATCTCCTTATGTGCATGCTATGAAAGCACCAAGCAAAAAAAATTTAAAAGCACAACAAAATAAGGAGAAAGAGAAGATTAAAAATGAAGCCTGGGGGGAATCAAATAATACAGTAAGTAGTTATAAAATGTTCTGCCTAATGTAGTCAGGTTAACTCTAGCTAACACTATTACACAGTATGTATTTGGGGCTTAGAGATAAGGCGGAAATAATGTACATTTCAATTATTAAAACTGTTTCTAAAAAGCAGTTCAAATGTCTTTGGAAACTTTAATCCATTTAATTTGTGTGATGCTCTCTTGAACTCTTTCATTAAAGGAGTCTCCTATCAACTTCAATTGGCTGTAGGTCAAGTCGTACATCCCTGTTGTATGCTTCTATACTGAATCGAGAGGTAGACTTAAAATCTCTCTATATGAATTTTTAAAGTCAAATACAGTATGCAATTGTATTATTTTGTTTTAATGATAATTTAAGAAGTGCCAGCATTAGACTTTATAACCAAAAATATTAAAATGCAAATTTTGGCTCTGTTTTCTGAAGAGGATGAAGAAAACAACTCCTGGATCTGAGATGCTAATTTTAAGAATCTTTAAATAGAGAGATTTTCCATATTTTTCTAGACAATATATAAAATTACACTATTGAATAAAATTTTCTGGTAATATGAGGACACTGTCAGATTCACAACATATTTTGTAGATAAGCAGGAAAACATTTAAGAGCAGGTTTTTCAAGACTCTGTGGACTCCCCCTGGGAAAACAAGGAGATAAAATCAGTACTGGCACACACACAACTTCTCACCTGTGTTCTTATTCTGCCCTCCTGTACTTCTTAGACAGTGCAGTATTTATAACTCATCTCAAGTTTCCCCCTTGCTAGCTGAAGATTTTACTTTTTTGGGTTTTGTTTCATTTATTTTCTTTCTCAAAGCTGAAAAGCTCTGAGTTGTATTATTGCAATCCATTTTTATACTCAAAGGAGGAATTACAAGACCAAACTCTTTTTTCATGTGTCAGTGATAGCGGTCACTTAGGAAATGATTCACAGTTGTGCAGTATAAATGCCTGGTGCCATTCTGACATGCCCCTGTATTTCTGACCAGCTGCCATTGCAGAAATGTGTAAAAGGCTTCTTTAGATCCTGTGCTGTATCTTCCATTCTCTGTACAATGCGTCAGACAGCCTAGGCCTTAGACACCAGTTGTTAGATACCTCAATCACTCTTTAATCTTTCATCTGGCAGGGAGTGGAGGCATTTCTTTATTGTTATGTTTATTTTCAGTACAAATGATTGTCTACTTCTTAAGCTGTCTGATACTGTTGCTTTTTCTGAGAATCAGTGATGATTCATTTTGAAGCGAATCCTCCAAATTCTTATTTCTTGAACTGAAGAAGACTCACCAATAGTATTACTAGCATTACCAGTACAGCCTGTATGAATGGGCCATTAGAGACCATTATCACAGATCCACAAGATGGTGAGCTGCCATATTTTACCAAAAGCTATTTTCCATGAGTGTTAGCCCTAAAATCTCATTGGAGGTGGATAACACAGAGGTTTCTCATGGAGAAATATGTATTGGGTAATTACTAATTTGAGTTTGCTAAAGTACTAAATGTCCAACCAAACCATAAGTGAATAACATGTATTTAAAAAACAAGGGTCTGAAGCTGAAAGCTTTTGGACTCACCAGACAATTTTTTTTTGGTTGAGATTATGTACTTCAAAATGTTGAGATTGTCAAGGACCAGCATTTTACAGCACTGTAAAGTTTCTGATAAATGCTCTGGTCAGCTTTGAGTCAGTGTCTTGACCATTCTAGTTCACGTTAGATAGTTTATGGTCTCTCTGAAGGTTTGTCTGCAGGCTCATTTCAATTGCTGAACTCTGGCATTGCTGGTGTCAACATATCAACTCAATAGCAGATGTTACATATGCCAGGCTGTGCAATTTGAAAACACCATCCAGACTTGAAAAGATGGAAACATTGCTTTGGTAGTCATGACAATTCCTACTTGACCTAAGAGCCAGAAGAACTTGGAGGGGAGACAGGTATCTTGGGTTGGAATTCACCAGAATTTACACCATTTGTTTCCAAACTGCAATCCTAAGAATAACTGATCAGTTGTCACCTAATTTTGAAGGCATGTCTGAATACTTTACCTTTGGTTTCCAGGGTGCACGTGTGCTGCTGTCATCATGTCCCACTCTCTGCAGAGTTGCTTTGTGAAACAGCAGCTCTGTTCATGTATAACTAAACTGGGATCCAGAAAGAATCAGTCATTTCATATGGATTATCTGAGGAAAGTAACTAGGAAGACTTTCTCAGAGGACATCCGCTGTGATAGCGTCAGCCTTTCCTTCTCTTTAAACTCTCTCCTTTTATAAAATTAGGGCTCAATGACTAGAACAGTTGTTCACAATGTTGGAGCCACAGGCTGGATCCCTTCTTGATGCTGATAAATTCAGTCCCAAGGACTAGGCTTGGCCCATCAGAGGCCATTGGTAAGTGGAGAAGTTAACAGCGTCCCCCTTTCTGTTGAACCTTTCACAGTACAGGAAAGAATCCATGAGCCAGAAGTAGTCAGTTCCTAGGGAATCATAGCCTGTACCATCATCTTAATTCCCTGCAAAGGATCAACCTCACTCAGTCCACTCAGAGTTTTGGAACTTTGTGCTTGAGACATTTGAGCCACCAAATCTCACATGGAAGCACAAAGGCACCTTAAGAGGAGATTTTTGTCTCTAGTTACCCTCCCAGGGAATCTATTATCATTCCAAGTGAAAAAAGGCAAATTCATTTCGATAGAAGGAGGTAAATGCCTTAATTTATAAGTATTCAACCGCACCATGGTTCTGCAAAGAGAAAGTGACAACAGGGATATAGACAGGGACCTGATATGGTGAGCTTGTTCCTGCAGTCCTTTTAGAAGAGGATGATGGTTGAGAGCCCATTTTTTATATTTGTTTTCAAACCTGTTTAACTGATGGCTGGCTAGAAACAGCAAACCTTGTGAGAAGGAAAAGATACATGTACTAAAGAAAGTTAATTCCCTGATATTTTAAGATTCCATGCATTAATTTTTCATGTATTTATTTTTGGAGAGAGAGGAGGTGGGAGGAAGAGGTTCTTGTTCCAGCTTTCTGTCCTGCTATTTGGAGACTTCAGGTTGAGAGTTAGTATGATATTTTCAGAGCCTTTCACAGGGATTTAGGAATGAGCATAAGCAAGAGCAAGGATAAAAATTGTGGTGAATGCCTTAAGGTTAATACTTTACTCGACTGTGAAGAATGTCCATGCAGATGGAAAGTAAAGAAATCAGAGGCACCTTTGGGCCTCAGGGATCTGCTTCCTCTCTGTCATTTCTTTATGCTTTTCATTCACATCTTCACTCTATATAGATATCAGGGGACTAAAGAAGGTTGAAAGGTGACCTAAATATGCTCTACTTTCTTACCTTATACTTCTGTAACAGAGGACTGAGGATGAAAATATGTGTGCTCTAGAAGATGAGGTAGATCCAAAAGCCAACACAAGTATTCAAGTTGAAAGGGGACCGAGAAAACATTTTCTGGGAAAATGTCTCAATATCTGATTTTCAGTTCTGAACCTCTCTTTTCTAGTCATTTGAGCAAGTCATATAAAGAGAAAGGCTGATCAGAAATCTCTGCTCTGTATAGCATTCGCCTTATCTCCCCAATGTCGCTTCTGTACTTATTTATATCTGTTTAGTTATTTTTTCTTTGCAGTACTATTTGAAGCATTATTGCTCAGGTTGTGTGGCAGAAGAGTAATGCATTTCATTGTCTTGCAATATGTTGCCATTATTGAATGGGTTTTCAGATATGTACTTTCACTTTCGCTGTCAGGAAAACACCATGTGATTTTAACTTGAAAATGTAAAGTACAGATTACATGAATGGTTTAGTCAGACCCAATTTACCCACCAAGATGAAGATGAATTCTGCTAGTTAAATGAGATTTTGGGGACATATATATTTATAACCTTATAGATAATTTTTCAAGAATGCTTATTTGATGATTTTCCTTTTTCCATCGGAACATTTACGTCCATATATGTTCATGGCAGGTGCATTTCGAACATCCTCTTTAATATTTTAATATTATGGGGAAAAACCATCTCCCATAGTAAGAGCTTTTTAAATAACAAATTCTGTTGACTGTTCAAACTGAAAAAACGCTGTATGTAAAACAAGATGAGCTACCAATTAGTGGGAAACATACAGGACAGCGATATAAAAGCTGTATATATGAGCAGCTGATATAGATACACAGCATTATTAAAATCCAGTTTAACAGATCCTGTGGTGTATTTTGCAGCATGCTCTCTCTGACAAGGCCAATGTGAAAACATTCGATCCAAAGACAACCTGTTTGCAAGAATGCCTTATCACTACTTTCCAGGAAGTTTACTTTGTTTCAGAGAGTTTTGAAGAGGCCAAAGAAAAGATGAGGTAAATTATTTTCCTTGACTCAAAAATCTAGTTTTCTCTTCTTTAGTGGCTGGGGGAAAAAAAAAAAAAAAGAAGTTAATGTTCTTTTTTTCCTTTCAGGGACTTCGCCAAATCCATCAATCGTCCCTTCTCTGTGTATTTCAATCCATATACACAAAGCATTGAGATTCTGAAGGATACCAGAAGTATAGAAAATGTTGTCCAGGACCTCCGCAGTGATCTAAACACTGTATGTGATGCTTTAAGCAAAATGAACAGATATTTAGGGATATGATATGTTTGGCACTGTGATTTGCTGTCAGTTGCTCTTTCTGTAGCCAGTTACATGAGATGGCTAATTTATCAGAGCCATCGGTTTTCCCTTTACAGCTTGGCCTGTGGCTTGCATTATTGTGTAGCTCTGTCTAACTGTAATGTGCAGACAAACCAAGGCAATGCTAATTTGTAAATGAAACATGGAATGTGGCAGAATATAATCATCAATTCTTCAGCACAATGTCATGTACAAGTATACCATTAAAAACTTTCCTGGCAACAGTTTGGTTTCCATAAAATGATTCACTTCAATGTTTAAGAAATGGTGTTGCTGATTTCATTAGGCCTGAGTTTATTTCTTCATTATCCCTTCCCTTCCATAAGAATAGAGAAAAAAAATTGTTTGCAACATTTTAATTTTCTTTGTAAGAAAACATTATTTCTTTCTCTAGTGGTAAAGACACAGTTTTGTCCATATGTCTGTTACAGAACTTAGTGTCTCTTGTGACTGAACAATACAATTTATGTACCAGTAGCTATCAGAGATCAGGAAGGATATGTATTGGTACTAAAAGGTCTGTGAAGATTATACATAATAAGAACCCACAACTGACAAATGTTCGATGTGGCTGAGCAATTGCAACACACTAAAAATGCAGAAACCTCTGACAGTTCATGTAGAAAGGTAGTTGTAGTTCACATGTGTTACCTGTGACAGTCCCGAGAGTGCTTCTTCTCAGATTGCTATCTGGAAATAAGAGATGAAGCACTTGTTTTAATTTCACTGTTACATGCGAATCCAAAATCCTTCTACATCCTTGTGTGTCTTCTGCATTCCCTTGTGTCTTGAACTTAACTCCTCTTGTGTTTCAGGCACAGTTTGCCTTTCCTCATTATTCTACATTCAACCTTGACTTGGCCGTGCTTGACTGAGTCTACACTGTGCCAGTATCAGAACATATAAAAAGGTGAATATGGAAGTTGTTATTTAATTATGGCTGAGATGATTTTCAGTTACTAGAATATTTGTGGAGTGATTAAATCATAGGAAATCCCAAGCTTCCTTCCTTGTATCAGATGGATGCAGGTAATGCCTGACTTAATAAACTCTAAGCTGGCAAGCTCTGACAGGAGTACAAGCTCTGTCTGGGGAGCACAGTGCAGAAATATTTGAGCCGGCTCTTATCTGGAAGTAATAATTATGCATGTCTTTCCTTTATCTGGGTTATTCTATTCTCCTATTAGCCAAGATAATGGAGAGTTGACTATATTGTGTGGACCCTTCTTAATGGAAACCGCATGGCTTGTGCAGATCATGTCAACAAGGGTGAAAGTGTCACAACTTGTCTACATATATGGAAAACAGGTAACTATTGAAGCTGCTCTCCCAGCTGAAAGAGTCATGCAGAGACTCTTAAATATTGCTTGTAATTTCAGCATTAAAAAGGCACCACTTGATAGTACCAGCATATCCTTAAATAAGAGGCAATCTATAAGGATAATTTTCACAGGAATGTCTGCCACCTCCTCAAAGATAACTGTGAGATAACAGAAAAGGCTTTTTTTCTGTGGAAGTCCCTGCTGCATTCTAATGCTGCTGTTAATAGGGTGTGGAAAAATCTACTTTTAGATTCAACTGTGACTGCCGTTGGTACAAATGAAGAGCTGTTGAGTTATCCCATGGGGATCAGCATGCCGGAGGAGTTTTTAACCTCCCAGCATTAGTGCTGACTGTTAGCTAGCACTTACCACAGAGGAATTGCTGGCAACCTTAGCAGGAAACTTTCTCCCTCTTTCTTTCCATGGAATCAGATGAATCCCTTGTAGCCCTTTCTGGAGAAAATGGACTGTACTGAGATTTGCTTTAACCGGTCTGAAAAAATCATTGTGCAAGAAATAGTAGCTCTTACTTGGTTCAAGAACAGGCAAGGTATTGTTGCTTGCTTAAGTAAAATAAAGCCACAGTAAGCAACAAAGATTCAAAGCTTGCAAAGTTACCAAGGCTTTCCCTTGAATCAGAATTATGCAGGAAAACTTTAAATACTTATAATATCTGGATTTATACTCAACTTTTCTGAATAGCTTAAAATAAGAGTTCCATAGCAGTAAAACAATATAAGCATATCTTTGTTTTGTTTTGTGCTGTTAGCAAGTAAATCTCATTATGGATTAGGGAGAAACCCTTGAAATCCAAAAGTCATTCTAGGACTAATGATGGCAAGGAAACTGTCTACAGTGAAGATATAATGTCAATGACACAGAACATTGTCAAAGGATAATGGGCTCCCACTGCTAGATATAAGCTTAATCCAATGATTTTATTTCTATTATACAACATGATTAAAAATAAATTAACTATAATGGGCTAAGGAATAATAGTGATTTAGAGAGACAATCACTCATTGTTCTTACATAGCAAAGCTGCCATCTTATAGGCTGCAGAGCATACTGGCTTTGGGCTTCAGCCAGTCAGGAGCCAGGACTGGGAAGGAATGCTTTAAAAAGTGCACTGTTGCACTTTTATGAATTGCATAGTTTCAGCTTAGCTGAAATTCTTCTCTGTGGTTTTTATTAGCAAATTAAGATCAGCCATGCAGCAATCTCCTTGGATGACAAGCTCATTTAGGCATAATGAGGGAATTATTGACAGTTATCAAATTACACTAACATTTTATTTGGAATAGGCCATATTTATATATGGCACTTGTTTAGCTTTAGTGAGCTGGACTCTGGAAATTGGACTTCTGGCTTAGTATCATTTATTTCCTGTGTAATTCTGAACTCATGCTTTATGGGTCTGAGATATATGCACTTGCTTTGCCTGCACAGAGTAAATGGGCCCGAGTTTAATGAATGTAAACCATTGCAGTGTTTACTACCATGCAAAGCCTAAAATGAAAAACGACACTCTGAGACATGACAGCAAATACAAATACCAAATTTCATTTGCACACCAAGACATGGTTCATGCATTTCATTTAATTTGTTCAGTAGAGGGGGTGGAATGAGGAAGGTGTTAACATAATATATTGCTTTTTTCCTCTCCACTCTTCAAGATCTGTTGGGAATCCTGTTTTAAATTTGGCCCTAAAATGCACTTTCATGAAATAAGGTGTCTTTTCCTTTCCTCTTGTTAGGATATCCTAATGTGATGGAAAAAATTCCAGAAATTTATTGTACTGTAATATGTATTTAGTGATGCGCTGTAATGGGTTGCGGAAAAAAGTTTCATGTCTTTGAAAGGACAGCCTGGCTCAGAGAGCTAAAGGTGTTGAAGGCTTTCACCTACAGGCTGCTGGTACAAATCCAGTCCAGTCAGCAGTTACTGAAAGCTATCACCAGCCAGCGGCAGCTTGGCTTCTGTGTGATGAACTGGGAGACTGTGATTGCATAGTTTGGAGCAGAGGAGACTGAGGAGAGATGCAATAACCTTTTTCAAACACATAGAAATAGCTGCAAAATGGAAGGGACCAGCTGTTCTCCAGCTTCAAGATCTAATGGACTTAAATTGCAGGAGAGGAGCATTAAGTTATGTAACAGTGAAATGTGGGGGACATTGCCTGGGGAGACTGCAGAGCCTCCATAATTTTTCCAGAGAGCAGTTTAGGCTGCTGTCTCTCAGGAGAGAGATGGCACAGTCAGTCCCATCTTGAGACCAGAGGAGAGGCCATACAATGTCTTGAAGTCCCATCCTGGAAAAGGCTTCAGACAGCTCAGAAGAGCAGTAATGGTCAACAACCACCACTGTGGAGTATTTATATGTCAACCACACTTTTGCCTCCTCCTTCAGTCTCTGACCAACCCTAAAGAGTGGCTCTTCATCTTTCTGTCTTTCCTTAGGGAATGAATAGGATCCATGGTCTGAGTGTAGCCCTATATATGCTGACTGTGGTGCTCTATTTCAAGTTCATCAGCCATTTGGGAGAGGTCTGTGTGTGATTCACCTGCTAGTTACAGCTGCCAGAGGCAGAAGACCAAGAGTGGGCAACCAGCATTTGCAGTTTTTGCAAATAAGGTTTAAAGCTGCTCAACTTCATAAGCAAAATAGAATTTTGTATTCCATTCTGTCTGTGCCTGCATTTTAATTGTCAGGAACACTGTGTTCCCTTGAACACTCTAGAGAACATGGAGCTCTTCCAACCTGCTGAACTGGAGAGCTCCAGCTAGACATCAGCCTTGTGTCTTGGTGGAATCTGGGCACAGAGCAGGCTGCTCTCCCTAAGTACCCTGATTTCCAAGGAAAATACACCCATCGCTGTAGTCCAGAAGGGAACTTTGGTTTAGGCCCCTGCTATAGCTTCCCAGGGAACTTGTGGACTGCACCTGCTGTCCAGCCTAGTGTCACATTAAGAGCTAGGTAAGGATTAGTGCAATGCTCTTCTACTCAGCTTTCCCAACCTGGAAACTTTTCTTCTTGTTTTATCAGAACAGTCTATGTCTTTTTAGAATTATGACAGCTTCCCTTTTATCTCAGTAGGACCCATGATCATGTTTCCAAATAATTTGTGAAGGGAGTAATTCTGCTATATTATATATTATATATATATTATATAATGCCTATGCTCTGTGGTATCAGTCACTCCAGCTCTGGAGATATTTCATGGACAAATTCTTGTCTTCTCAGTGAAGAGCTGGACAACAATGACAGATTCCTCTTATGGGCTTCAAAGTGTGTTTGAGACAGGACTCTAAGAGAAAAGTCTTGGTTATACCAGAAATTACTGGCTATTAAAAATATATATCTCAGGAAATAAGTTACTATAAATGAGTACCTCCAGTTGTCATACCAAAGGCTGTAGAGATGTCCTTGGCATTCTTATTGGTAATTTCCAGTAACTTAAATGAGCTTGAAGGCTGAACAACGAAATCCTCAACTGAAATGCTCAATGAAACCTCTGTTGATATATTTTGTATGTGGTCCTCTAGAAAAGGTAAGTAGAAAAAAAATAATCCAAATTTAGTAATATCTATTCAAAACAACTATATTTAGTTTAAAAAGACCCTCCAACACCTTAGAGTAAGAATTCATATTTCTTTGCCAGCTGCTGAGATGTTAAGGTAAGACTGAAAATAAGTGCTGGCCTCTACTTGGAATTTGGGTCAGAGGGGACTATTCAGGTGGAATAAGTGTGAAATGGGTTATACAGTCCCATATTTTGAGATGCAAGTGGGTGATGGATATTCTGGTGGACATTTTTTTTAATGTAGTCAGAAATCTCAGATGTCCAGAAAAAATAATGGAGAAGAAGCATCCATTGCCACACTCCATCTTTGGAGGTAAAGAGTTGAGTTTGTGAAGCAGCAGGAGATAGATTTCAGTCTGTGTTAAACTGGCACATGACCTTAAACACAACCCAAATACGCCTACATCACTGGCTCTGTGTGAGCTCCTATGTGAATACAATCCTGATAACAGAGCAGCAATAAAGCACTCTAGAGCCAAATAGCCCTGTTTTCCCACAAGAGAAAATGTGGGTGATTTGAGACCAGCATGACAAAAGTAAAATCACTTTTATTTCCTATAAAACCTTTTAGAATATGGTACTATTTTATTTTTGGGAAGAATTATGAAGAGATATGTTAATTATGGAATGGTTGATGCTCTTGGTATTTTCTGCCTTGAACTTTTCTAGTCAAGGAACTCTTTACCCAGTGTTGCTACTTTACATGAAAGTAGAGTAATGCTGAAGATGTGATGCTGCCATTTCCCAGGGCTTTACAATTGATGGCTACGCCTAGTGCTACCCTCCCTCAGCACCCTCCTTGCAGTGAATTGCAAACCTCAGAGATGTGAATAAGGTCAGTTAATGGTAAATGAGTTTAAGGTTATACACACAGTGGATTTGCCACTCCAGCAGAATTTCTCAGGAGGATCTATTTGGTTGAGTTCCCTTTTAATGATTACCCCTCTAGATCACTTGAAGGTGGAGTTTTGAAAAAGCAAGTGTGTCTCATCAGATAGGAACCAAGGAGTCAAAATCTCAACTGCTGCAAAGCCAGCACATGTTCCAAGAGATGTTTTAGTGCCAGTGTCAGTCAGTTCAATTGGAATTAGCTCAAAATAGGTATTTTAGTTGCTGAACTGAAAGGCTACATTTTACCTGCAGGTCTCAATCCAGCCACTGT
The DNA here is from genome assembly GCA_013400635.1 of Hypocryptadius cinnamomeus. Taxonomy (NCBI): domain Eukaryota; kingdom Metazoa; phylum Chordata; class Aves; order Passeriformes; family Zosteropidae; genus Hypocryptadius; species Hypocryptadius cinnamomeus. The sequence goes on along the minus strand of VYZP01048695.1, from coordinate 7,121 downwards.
TTTCTGAGACAGATCCATGTCTGCTGGAACAGGAGCTAGAGCTGTAAGTCAAGCATGCAAAGCCTGTTCCTTACTTAATTTGCAGACATTTTAAAAACCAAAATGTTGTCTCCAGAATAGAACTGCAGCGTGCAGAAGGTGAAGGGGCAACACGGTCTGCTGTTTTCTGAGACGTCATTCACTGCTCCTTCCCAATGCTGGTCATCACAGTTCATGCATCCAAGGGAAGACTTGGCCTGTGCTAATTGACAGGGGCAGAAGCTGTCTAAATCCCAGAGAAGAGTTCCTGCTGCAAGCTGCTCCTGAGGCCTCAGAAGGGCACTCCTTGTCTTCTGTGAATTGTTTGTACAGAGTAACTCCTCAGGCTTTGTCTGTGGGTGTCTCTGTAGTGGGATCACTTAACACATACTGTCATATGTACAGTGAAGGTAGTAGGGACAGGTTGGGAAGTTCCAAGAATTTTATTCCACAGCTCTCCTTTTCAAATCATCTCATACCTGGTTGATGCTTTTTAAAAAAACAAGCAAAATAGAGGCCCACCAGCACCATCCATCCATACCTCCTTCCCACTGTGGTCCTTGGGCAGGTGTTCTGTAGGGCATCATTCTTGACTGTCCCTTCTCTTCTCTGAGGCCAGTAGTGGATCTGAAGGGCTGTGTGCGCTGTCCCTGCTGTGCCCACCCAGGGCGTTTCCCCAGTGGGACATCTCTGTGCAGAGGTGGGTGGCCTTGTGCAGCTCCATGGCGGAGTACAGTGAGAGCAGTGTGGTAGTGCACAGCTCTGAGGTGGTAAGCCCAGCCTCACTACTAGAGTGAAACCTTCTAGGGTACTCATGGTGCTCAGTGGGGCCAATACAATCTCCCTTGCCCCATTTCAAAGGCAGAATTGCTTTAAATAAGCAATTGCTTAGGAAGCCTAATGCTTGGGACTGTTAGAAAAGGCAGTGATGCCCTCAGACTTATAAGGAAAGGACATGGGCAACAGTGTGGTACCTATAGACAAGTATTGATTTTCTCATCACAATGTCACCACAAAATCTGGCATATGGATGATGTGGGTTCATGTGGATTCAGTTTTGTTACACCATCTCTCAAAAAGCTCAGGAGAAACAAAAGACGGTCTGTTTGCAGCGAGACAGGCATAGGGACCTCTATTTAATTCTCTGTTTTCTTGCCATTACCTTATTTCCAGTGGGGAGGAAAAGCACTGTACTCATGAATGCTGTGTAAAAGCTGGTGCATTTTCACTGAGTGATAGCTTGATCTGTCAAAGTTAGGAATGAAAACATGGTTAGAGGCAGCAAATTAAACCTCAAATGTAATGCCTCTGATTTGCAGAAGGGAAGGGGGAAGTGCTAAGTGAATATAGGAAATTGCAGCATTATGCGTTGTGAGAGCAATTCTTTCCATCCTCGTAGCTAATGGACTGAACAGAAAGTGAACAATTTATTTCATACAATGATTCACCAACACTTTGACAGAGTTTCCAATTCTGAGCTCAGTTTCATGTTCAGCTCCCTGTTTACTAGTGAAATAGTACAATTATCTGTCTATCTCTTACACTTTGTAAGCAGGCAAGGCTGCAGGATCTGAAAAGAATAAAAATAACTGTATAAATCCTGAATGTTTAAGGCTAGAGGGAAGGGAAATGAAGCAAGTGTTATCTTTCCTGTGGTCTATTGGAACATTCCTCTAAAAATAAAGTTAAATTCCCAGGGAAAATAGGTCCAAAAGAAAAATTCCAATGGAACTTGGTTTTCAATTTCTATTTAATGTTTCCCCCATCTAGGTTTGTGAAAGGAAATCACAAAACATTTCTCGTTTGAGTCCACTTGTCAAATTGTCGATAGTAAAGTAGCCAGAACTGTTACAGCTGAATTGGTCACATAAAACTCTAGTGAAAAAGGGATTCTTCTCCCAGAGGCATTTAGTAAATGTGCTAAGCTGCTTTACAAGACAGGATGACATTTTTCTGCCTTTAACCCCAGTTTTATTGAGAGTAGAAATCACTTGGACTATGAGGTGTTTCAGTTTTTAATCTCGAAATGTCTGTGAGCCAGCCCTGACTGCACACCTCTTGCTCATGGGATCAATGTGTTTGAACGGAGCAGCCTCCCAGAAGAGCATAATTAGTTACTTGTTAAGTTTGATTATTTCTCATACATCAGTGTTTATCAAGGCTATTTGGAAGGATATTCTGGACAAATATATTTTAGAACTCCCAAAGTACAAATTCAGTAGAGCTTTTAAAATCCAGTGAGTGTCAATGGGTTGGTGAAAAAAGATAATGGCTATAAAAATGAGTATAAAAGCTATTAATAAGGATTACAAGACAAAAATTTGGGGATTTAGGAGTCTTATTTCAAATTGCACAGGTAAAATAGAAAAAAAAATTAGAAGTCAGTAGCAGCAATTACCTGTTGTAGCCCCTTTGGCCAGATGGTGACAAGACTGTCACTTCATGGAAGAACCTGAGTCTATGGCTTTTGCTTAGCATAAAATATGAGTAGAAAGTTGATGCTAAAAATGCTGTTAGTCTGAGAGCCACTTAAATTGATGGCAGCAGCAGTTAACATGGGGGCTGAAGTCTGGGATCTGGCTGAGGAGGTAGGGTGGGAGGAGGTAGCAGTGGGCAGCTGCCTTTGTTGGGAATGGCATCCACCAGTGCCTTCAGAGCCCCTAAAGTGCAGGAATTTCATACTGCTGTTTTGTTCAGTGTTCCTGGAGACGTGGGAGGGAGCTCTGTATAACAGGGAGAAAGTATCCGCTTTTTGGGTATAACAGAAAAGGGACAGACAGTCCTGCATGACTTTGGTAGGGGAGAGAAATTTAAGATTATCAATAGCAGAAGAGGTCCCTAATCCTAGCCTATTAAAAAAAAAGAAAATCCTCATTAAAAAAATCCTTATAAATTATTAAAAATTCCTTGCAAGTCCTAAGCTGTGAGTACCAGTGTCTATGCACAAGAGGAGTATCCGCAGTTCCAGGGCTCCCTCGATGACACTGGGGGAGAGAGGAGAGAGGTGTCGGGTTAAATGTCTGCTGAGTCTCTGTGTGAGTTCTCTGCTGCTCTTTCTAGAAGCACTGCTCTGGGCCTGGGTTTGCCAGGCAAGCCAGCAGAGCTGGCTCCATGGATGAGATTTGTACTGGTACAAAGAATCTGCTCCCTGTAAAACAGAGAAATGCAGCACTCTTCTTGAATTACAGGATTGAATATGGGGCAACAGGAACAAATTTGAATTAGGTGTTTACTACAGGGTGAAAAGGAACATAACCTGTGAGTGCTTTTCTCTGTAAAGTTAGTCCTGGGTACAGTTCCTGCAAATGTAACATTAGTTTGTGCCTCCATTCAGCTGGTTGGCTTTCACTCTGTATCTTTCTGACTTTATCAAGTTTTAGGCAAAGCTTGGCAGTTGTTTGAATTTAAGTGAAATCAGCTATTTTGTTAGCTCTGAAATAAATCACATATCTGGAGGAGCAGGAGAAATCTGCCTGAAGAAATCTGTGGTAGTCCTTGGCAGTACCTCTTTGAGCTAAGAAGCATATATTATGGTGGCTCTGAAGCTGTCTGGGCAGAATTTGCACAAAACCATTGCTGTGACTTAGGAGCTACAGCAGATTTCTCTGTATTCCCTTAAATTCCTGCATGTCGGCTTTCTACTGGGCATGGTATAAAGGCCAGAAATCAAAACTGGGGAAAAAATATTTCCCCTCTCTTGGTAAGCAACTGGTGCAAACAGAAACTTCCCTTTTCAGCATCAGCAAGTTCAAGAGACTGACTGCTCCACTTCCCTGGCACTCTCACATCAGAAGCTGGTGTAGACAGCATTTGTTTCCTGTGATTCCTTGTAGCAACCATATTTTCAGTTGCCTGGATCATGGTGCAAGGTGACTTGTGTTTCCTTTTCAAAAGATGGCTTCATCTTTGGTACTGCAGAAAGGACCTTTCTTTCTCACAGATTTGTGAAAATATTGTTTGGTAAGATACCAGTACATCTACTTTCACACATTTGCCTAAGTGCTTCATTCTTGGACATTTCACAGTTCTGGGACATGTAAAATCCTCAACAAAAACTAATCTATTTTGGTTTTTTTAGAAGATTAAAGCAAACAAACAAGGTGATATTTCGCTGCCCTCTTTTCCTTCAGTGTTTAAATTGCCATTTGCCCTAATTAATCTTGTGCGTGGCTCCTTAGCTAGGCAATATATTTTTTCAGTGTGTGTATGTATGTACGTGTAAAATTAAAAGAGGCCAGATTATTTTATGAGCAGATTTTTCCATGTTCTCCTATGTCTCAATTGCTGCTCAGGGTTCTAAGAAGCTGCATGAGTGGTTCTCATGCAGAAAACAGAGCAAACATAATGTAACTAACCCATATTGACTACCAGATGCCTCAAAGTGTTCAGGACTTGTAGTAAAATACTGTTTTCTTTGGTCTGTCTCCACTCTGCCTTCTGATGCTTTTCCCTTTGATGCCCTGTGACCTCACTGCAAATGTGATGCCTTCTGCTCAGTGCTCTTGGACAGATGGACGGTGGTGCCAACAAGGAATCTCAAGAGCCAGCCCACTAGACTCTCGCTTGTCATTCCTCAGAAGGATGGTAACTGATCAGCTAAAGCTAATGGTTTCTGACAAGTGGTTAACTAGACTTAAAGAAATACTGTGTCTGTGAAACCAGTCTTCAGACAGATATTTAAAACTGCACTTCTCTGTCAGATACAAGTGTTGGTAACCATACTTTGCCAGCTGATCACGTCATAATTACAATTACTGTCCTAGCCCAGAGAAAGGTTCAGCTCATTGGTCCAAGTATTGATTAACTGGTGCAGTCAAGATTGCTTTACTTCACAGAGGAGCGATAACCAATAACAGTGTTACAATTACAGTCTGGAAAGTAAGGTTATGAGAGGCTCGATTGGAACTTCAGTAGATAAAAAGAGAGGCATTGTTTATGTAATCCTGAAGATCTTACAGCTCTGTGTTAAAGGAGGTAATTAACTTGAGGGAGCCACTGATGATGGGGAGTGGTTCATGTCCTTGGGTTGTGTGCAGGGAGCTCTCCCTGTGGGAATCCTCAGAAGAAAATATTTAGCTGACTGAACAGGGCTGATGCATGTGTGAAGGTGTAAGGAGGCTGTGTTTTGTTACTGTGAAACCATCAAATACAGCCATAACTGCACCAAGGGTGGGTGGCCTTTTAGTTCCTGCTCCTTGTCTGTTCTTCTTGGGCAGGAGTGGGAAGGAGAGGCTACAGCACAAGGTGGTACCAGGACATCCCTCTTCTCTCCTCCTTCTCATGTGGATGCGGGAAAACTTAAATTTATTTGAAAAAAATTTTGTGTGGAGCAATAAAATTTTGCAGAAGAAAACAGCAAGTTAGAGCTCATTAAGTTTATAGGGCTGGTGCTAGTTTATTCCTAAGAGTGAGCTGCAACGTTGAGTTAAGAGTCTAACAGTTTCTTCAGTTTAGCAAGGAAATCCTGTGAAAATTCTCCCACTGTGGAAAAAGTTCAGAAGAATTTTCTCAGTGCTTTGTGTGTCAAAGCGCAAAGTCCAAAGGCCAGGCCACTTTGTCCTGCTCTGAGATAGTTCAAATCTCTTGGATTAGCAGAGCTTCCAGAAAGCCACAGATGGATCCTCATTCTCCTGAAGTTCTGGAGGCAGTGAAGCAGGACATACAGCAACGATATGGCTTTATTTATAAAAAAATTATTATCTGAAGTCAGTAAGTTCATATATCCTCAATCTCTTTGACCTCATTATTTAGACTTCAGCTAATTTCAAAAGTCTGTTCCAAAGCCAGTCTGTTCCAAAACACCATTTTTGGAGCAAGCCAGTTCCTCTGCTGTTCATGGATCACACGGCAGGAATGTGACTGCTCCTACTGAATAGCAACTGCCTGTGGGCAGTGTGTGTGTGCTTGTATTCCCTCATACAGCCCACATTCCACGCAGGGCTGTATTGGTTTATGTAAATTCATGCTCATCTCAATCTCTATACATGTGGGCATATTTCACCCCTCTAATAAGGAGTGAGGGATGCACCCCTTGCTGTATACTTTATATTCAAACAACCTGGGGTTAATTTGATGCCAGGAGAACAGCTTTTAATTCCCCTTCTCAAGGTATTAAACTACCAACATTAACTTTCTGTGCTCAGCTCTTGGGGTCTGCAAGGAAATGGTGTGAACAAATTTGATAGCAGGTATATTGGCATGTGAATGTAAATTAGGTAGAGAGCTGTAGGCAAAACGAGCATCAGGCTAAGATATATGGTGATTTACAAAGGCAAAAACGGAACCAAATTAAGCTCAAGCTAATTTTTTTTCCTCATTGTGTTGATAGTTCTGAGTGTTTGTACTGTGTCTGTATGTGGGCAGATTGTTTGGAAATAGTAGGTGATGAGTTCTTTTGTTAATGAAAATATGGAGGGGTCTTGTGTCCCACTCTTAAATGTAAAATCTCTTTGCCAGAGCAAGTCTTACCATTGATTAGATTTATTTCTCTCAATGCTCTGTTTTTCCTTCCTTACCAACTCTCCCTCAAATTCTACAAAAAGATTCAGGCCTTCAGTTTCTCCAATTTGGGTGCATAATCCAGTGGTGTCCTTTTTATTTACAGACTAGGTATTGACTAGAGAAATGTAGATAAAAAAGAATCTGTCCAACTCACAGATACTGTTCGCATACCTCCTCTTTACTGCTGCTGTTCTTTAGCACTTCACTACAAAAGCTTTGTTAGATTTTATGAGGTATTTGGTAAAGTCAAGTGATTCCAGAGAATTTTTCCTTTCTATTCAAGCTAAGGTAAAATATATCAAAGCTTGCAGCCCTTTTCAGCAAAATCATTGCAAGCAGGTCCTGCCCTTTCTTAAATTGGTAAGGCGACAGCTTGAGCTCATCCTCTGAGTGCCACTGTGACAGTCTGATCACCTGGGGAGAGCAGTGTCTTACAGACAGGCAGATCCCAAGCCATTTTAGTAATTATAGGTGAAAACTAACAGCTTGCCAGTGCAGATTCTTGAGTGCCCAAGGCGTGTGCTTACAGTAGGAGCCTTCCCAGCACAACTGCTGCGTTCAGTGCTTCTGCAGCAGCTTGTCCACAGGGCCCCTGGAGAGAG
>VYZP01048694.1:0-12946 GCA_013400635.1 Hypocryptadius cinnamomeus | reverse complement strand
TTTATAACTTTCAGCAAACAGGCTTTAATAGCAGCTAAAAACCCTGGGACTTACTTTCATATCATCACTGGGACTGGTAACAGCAGAATATTCATGGGTGACAGTGTCTCCTAGCTGACACACCACAGATCATGGCATCACTACAAAACTTGTTACCAGTTATGTTTGAACTCATGGCTTAGTGAATCAACATACCTGGAGGTAGGGAACACATGATTATATCAATATCTGAAGATATCCTTCTCCTTTTGTGTAGTTAAGTGTCCATGGTGCCTTCTCCACACAAGAGACAACAGTCCCTGTAGTACACAGTCTCACCTATTTAATCTGTCCCAAAACTGTTCAGGAACATGAATCCTGATCTAGCTAGAAGAAAGCACAGTTTACTCACAGCTACACACACCCTTACCACCAAATGGGGTTTCCCCTCTATTTCTCTCCACTTCTCCTCACTGCACACAATGCACTGAACAATTATGGTTTAGTGTCCTGTGAATACTTAAGGGCTAAATTAAATGTATTTTTCATAGTTTCTGAAATGTGCACATTGGTGGACAGGTTTTTGTCTTATATGTGTTTTTTCTTTCTATTATTGCTATTTCCCAAGTTTTTTTGCTGACATTATTTTCTGATTGTACTTTGGGACCTGCTTCTAACACTATTACATGGCCAGAACAGGTGCTAGGACAATCCCAAGGAAAGTTTTCCTGTAAATGATCTCACTGATGCACAAACACCCAGATGAGATCTGGGTACATATCTACCACAGGGTATGACTTTTAACTGCCTAGAAACTATTGATACTGTACATGAACCTCTCACTTCTACATGTGTGTTGCCAACTCCTCATCACTGTGGTGTTAGGAAACTTCAGAAAACAGAAGAATCCCACCCCATCTATGGCTGGTAACAACGGAGATAATACTGCTGCTTCCAGGCTAACCTTCACAATAGCAGGTTCAACTCAGCTGTCTAGGAAACACCTCCCTCATTTCTTCTTTTTTCATAAACATGTGCAAGATTCTAGCAAAGCTCGCTTGGCCCCAGCACATGGCTACAGTCATTCCAGAGAGAAGCTGGCTTTGGGTCCAACCTAGTCATGTGTATATTTCTCCCTAGTTTTCCACTAATGAACTCTACAAGAACTGCAAAGAAAGAATAGCAGGGTCTTGGAATCCCTAGAGGGGTCTAGGACTTGGAAAACCGGGCAATCTAGCAAGAGAGAGTTGGGAGTTGGCCGTGGATGAAGAGCTTCAAGGTGACACATTTCAAGGAGAGTGCATTGAGTGAAAGTCCATATTTTCAGGTGTGATTACACTGAAAAGAAAAATGTCATTTGAAAAGAAAGGGAAAAAAAAAAAAGGAATGGAAGTAAACATGTTGTTCTGTAAAAAATAAAAAGAGGAGAGTGGAAGAAAAGAACACAGGAACCTCTCTTCTATCAGTCACAGATCTTCTCTCTGCTTGTCAGAAGATACAAAAAGGTTAAAGTGCTGCTATCAAGGAAGAAACATTTTGTGTATTTTCTTCTCCTCCTGATCTCCTACTATCAAATAGTCTATTTAATTAATTTTCACTAAATCAATAAAGTATAATAATTATGTGACTTGACTTTGTACTTCCTCATTTCTGTTCAATTATCAGAAAAGTGGTCTATTACTGGCAGTTGAATGTTACACAAATTTCTGGCCCAAATTACAATCTGAGCAAAAGTTGTCTTTGGGGGGAAATTCTTCCCCATAGAACAAAAGAAAAGGAATTATGTTCACCATAATTTGTTACTGGACTAGTACAGAGTTCAACAAAACAAGTGCAATTTACATTAAATATTTGATCTGGTTGCTATTCAATTTACATTAAATATTTGATCTGGTAATTCAAAAAGTAGGGATTTTACAAGAATTTTTTAAACATAAGTCAACATCTCTCAATTTAGCCAGCTTTTCAAATGTATCTGTTCTGCAAAGTGAATAGCTGAAGAGGAGAGTCTTGCAGATGGAAGACACAGATATAGCTACAGAAGAGATATAAAAAATAATTTATTTGATTTATAGCCTCTTCCTACTTCTTTGTGTTCTTGTAGCCTGAGAAATGCTTGGCTGAGTGAAGTTCTACAGTTCTTTATTTTGGAGAAATACTTATGTTTTAATAAATCAGGGTTTTCCCATTTCCTCCATAAATCAGGGAAGTGAAGGAATCCTATTGCTTTTCTTCCATGAACAGCAAGATGATGGAGTCTCTATTGTCTGTGTTATGACTAAAGTCAACAGTATTATCCATGAAAAAGTTGCTTTTTGAGATGCACCCAGAGACCAGTTCTCTTCTGTAGCCAAGAGGTGTGGACTCAGTGCCCCTCAGCATGAAGGAGGAGATTGCTGCTCTCAGCCAAAGCTGCAGAGGCTGGGGAGGACATTCTCTGGGGTAATGAGACTAACCAGCTCCTGTGTGATTAGGTGTTAACCTCCTTGTTAACCAGCTTGTTCCTTCTGCTGACAGACATTAATGCTACTCAACCCCTGGACCTCCACTTTTCTTTCTCTCTCTGTTCTCACAAGAGAAAATATAAAATGCTGTGCACTTCAGCTGACCTTAACTTTGTAAGATACTGAATGTTCACCCCATTCTATTGTAATCTTAATGCAATTTGTTAGAGAAAATAGAGCCTTCTTTCCACCACCTACCAATAATGCACACCTAACACCAGCATTGGATGGGGAATACTCTAAGCACTTCTCAGAGCAGTTGTAACTATCCAGTCTTTCCCCCAGTGAGCAGTTCTGTGTCTCCATCAAAAGCAATCTCTTCATAAAATTAAGTCCACTTTGTTCAGTGACTGAGCCAACTGCTCTCCAAAGCCAAAGAGTTGCTGCTGCTAGACTCCCACACCTTGCTGCTGTTCTCTTTCTTCACAGAGATGAAGATCAGATGACTTCTCTCTTATGTACTATATGATTGTAGTGGCCATAAGGGTTGGCAGGGTTATCAGAAGACTGGATAAGCACATCTAGATCAGCACTCACCAGCTGCACTTAGCCAGACTTGACTTTTGAGACTACAGTAAGAAAGAAGGTCAAGGTGAAGGAAGGGAAGAGGGAGACTGAAGAGGCAGAGGCAGGGCTGAAGGCAGCCCCAGGGTACCACCCTCAGGCTACAGAACAGATCAGGGTGGTTTGCTGTGAGGGCATGAGGAGTGGAAGCCATGACGAGATCTGGGCTCCAAAAGGACCAGCAACTTATTTGTCTTTTTTGCTCATGTCCTCACAGCTTGCTCTGCCAGCTTCTGTCATCAGGGTTGCAGAAAGGGTGTAGAGCAAAGCCCAGGTTTCTGCAGAGTACCCTGCAGAGCTAACCACAGGATTCTGCTCAGAAGGGACTGGTTGTTCCTTCTTCACAAAGCCCTAATGGCCACCTTATCCCAATCTCAACCTTGCTTCACGAGGCCAGGAGAAACTCAAGCCTGAGCCCTGGGCTCTTTCCAGCCACCCTCAAATTACCACTTTTTCCCAGTCAGCTTTGTCCAAAGAAGCTGGGTTCTGCTACACCTCCTGTCCCAAAGGCCAGCCACAGCCCTCCCAGAGCACCTTAGGGTTAAGCTTAGCTGTGCCCCAGACAATAAATTCCTCATGGGAGAATTCCTCTTGCAGCCCTCAGCTTCCTTTGGTAGCTGCCTGCCAGCCCCACATCCACTATCACTCTGCTCCTCCTCATCTTGGTCTAACCTGAATTCCAACTAAAACTGGCCCAGTCTCTGACCAGCTTCCCCTATAGTAGGAAGTCACTCTGTGTTTTTTCCTGACCGAACCTGGAACCTAAACCCCTAACCCTAACCCTAGACTGACCCCTCAGCCAGGCACTTAGCCATGGCCCAGACTGCCTCAAAGGAGAATTGACCTTGCAGCTCTCAGGTTCTGTCCCTAAATTAAAGCCTTTCTCTAAATTCCTTTATTTACCCTCAAGGATAAAGGGTGAAAATTAAACTTAGGGTCAGAAGAAGGCTTCTCGCTGAAGACCTCACAGACTTTTTCCTAGCCCAATACTCTGCATAACCAACTGGGAATCTCAAATCTCTGCAGCAGTCTCCAGAGACCCCAAATGTCTCTTGGTATACTCACCTGGTCTCCAAAGCCCAAAGAGCTGCTAATAGGAAAAAAGAGAAACCAACCAGGGAATGATTAAGCAGCATTTCATGACTTCTTGCTTGGTTTTACAGCATTTCCTGTACTCTCAAATCAAGGATTCTGGGAATAGAAGAGGAGGCAAAATGCTAGAACAGAGTGTACACAGCAAAAATAAATTGGGTCCTTTCATGATGCTATTATCAGAGCTGCACAACAGTACTCCAGAGAGGCTGCAGGTCAGCTCCTCAGCTGCTGCAGGCCGAGCAGAGCAGGGCACACCAGGGAAGACTGCCCACGCACCCCTCAGTGTGCGGGAGGCAGCAGGGCAGCAGCTGGCACACACTGCTCTGTGCAGCAGCAGCTCGCACAGCGTCTCCCTGCACACACGGAACTGGATCCAGGCTTGCTTTTAGATGGACTCAGTCCACACCTAGAAGTGAAAAAAAAGCCAATGACACACATCACCAGGTTGAGAAAGGCTTCTGTGCTGTGCACATCTATAATACACAAAGAAACGAAATCCTTCCATTTTATACCGATGTGAGGAGCTTTTTTTTCTCCAGAGTAAAGGTAAGATAATTATACAAAGACTTTTATGAAGATTCTTAGGACTGAGCCCTTTCGTGGAAGGAGCTGTGCCATAACAAAATATTATGGTATATCAGCTTTTTGGTTCTGTACATCATGCAAGAGTTCAGAATTTAATTGATTCACACATTTTTGTATTGACTACATACTTTTATACTGAATTACAGCATTAGGCAATTAAGAATTATGTTGTCTCTAGCGATTTAAGGTGTTAGATTCAAATCACAGATACATAAGGTTGGAAGAAACATAAATGTCCTATCTCCATTGAAGAAGAATCAATTCTATAGCACATTCATGAGTGAAGTTTGCCTGTCTTGTTCTTCTAAAACTTTGACAATGGGAATTCTTTAAGAAACCTCTTCAAATCCTGAGATATACTGAGAAAATTATGATCTAACATACATCTCTCTTGCTGCAAATCAATTTTCATCTTTTTGTTGGCATGGAGACGACTTGATGTTTCTCTGCAAGTCTTTTACACAGGTGAAGAATGCTACCAGGTCATCTCTTATTTTTCTTTTTTCTAGATTAAATAAATATAATCACTCCTCTTCTTCTTCTCTAGCTAATTTTGCTTTATATTTTTTTCTTATAGTATTCCAAACTGGGCACACAACCTGAATAATTACTGCTGAGTAGCACGGAGTAATTATCCTTATATTCACCAGAACTACATTTGTTCAGCTCATGGGACAGTGAAGTCATTATGGGGGCGAATGTTTTTCCAGCAGCATGATACCGTTGACTCATCCTCAGTTCACGACTGACTGCAGGACCCAGAGCCTTGGCTCCGGTACCACTGCCTGGCCAGCTATTCTCCATTTCACACCTCTGCATTTGACTTCTCCCCCCTAAGAGGAGTCCTTTGCATTCTTTATTGAATTTGATCTTATTGATTTCAGAGCATTTCACCAGTGTAGCATGATTGTTTTAAATTCTAATCCTGTTCGCCAAAGTGCTCACAAAGCCTTCCACCTCAATGTCATCCACAAATTTTACCCTCCATACAAATCATTACTCCCATCCAAGTCATTAATGAAGGCACTGAGTAAAACTGACCCCAGACAGACCTTTGTGGGAGACCTCACTTACAGTGCTCCCCTGGTTTGACAGTGAATCATTGATAATTACTCTGAACAAGTGGTATTTCAACCACTTGTGCCCCTACCAGACTGCAGTGATTTTAGCCTGGTCTCTTTTCTTTTTTTCTTTCCTTTTTTCTTTTTTTTTTCTTTTTTTTTTTTTTTAGTTCAGCATGTAACAACATCATGCAGGACTACATCAAGAGCTTTGAAAAAGCCTTACTCACATCTGAGCTTGCCATATACCAGCAGCCAGGTCAGGGATGCCCAGTGTACACAGTTTATCCTTGCAGTATCCTTGCAGTCAGATTGTGCAACTACCCTTGCAGTTAGATTGTAGTAGATTGAATCTGTCTTACCTATGCAGGCAGCAGATTATCTTCTCCCAACAAAACACAGTAGGGTTTTAACTGACCACCTTCCCCCAGACACAGTCAAAGGCTAGGGAGGGATTCAACAGTATGCAGGATCTTTGTAGCACTTGTCCAGTAAATCCAGCACCCACAGGAAGGGATGAACTTGTGCAGACATTAAGTGTTTTGTGGGGTAAAAACTTCTCAAAACACAAGGGGAAAGCATGGCACCCTCCTGCATGCCTCTCAGAGACATCATGTCACCATCAGCAATAGGGGTAGGTGCCTATGGCACCAGGCTCTTGATCCTAAAGAAGGGCTTAGATCTATTTAATGGGATTTATTTGTCAAAAGTCTTTGTTGCCTCACTGTATTCCAACTGTTTAGGAACAAACTGTACTTGCTTCAAAATGTTTCTTAGTGACAGTCCTAGCTTGACTCCCCTGAAAGTCACCATTTTCTTAATTTTCACCTTTTTAATGACAGGTACTACATTTATCCACTGAGATTTTTCTTCTAGCAGCTGTCAAAGATCACTGTGAGTGCTTTTAAGACTGCTACAGGGCTTTAAATTTGCCAGCGTAAAGCTCAGTGGGCCTGACTGACTTCTGCATTCCTTAAATGTCTAAAAGGTTTTCTGTCCTTGATTTTGGACTTTTCTACACAGCTGTTAAAATGAAGCATGATAAGTTTCTGGGTACCACCTTGATTGTGACTGGAAACCACTGAATGTGTCAATCTTCGTGTCACCTCCTTTTTTGTCTCGCTCCCCACTCAGCAGCAGACCTTCCTTTGGCCTTCCCCCATTTCTAGAATCCTTTCAGACTTGTCATTACAATTTGTTCCCTCTGACTCATTTTGTGCCTTTCTGCATCCTTCCTATTCAGGCAGCCTTTGTCCCTGTGTTCCTTTCTGTGCAGCTGCTTTTGTGTGATCCCAGTATTGTTTACTCTGCAAGGTGAACCTATAGTGCCAGGGCTCAGTGCAGTCACAAGGACAGAAGGGAGGTTGTTCACTCACACAGCATCTCCCTGCTACATAACATAGTGTGCACACAACTGACAAAGCTGTTCTAGCTTCTTTAGAGCCAGATGTAGATGAATTCATGGACTTGTTATCCTCTCAAGATTGTACAGCTTCACATTCACATTCTGCACGTGCTTGTGTTTGAAGTGTGGGCTACCATTGTTCCAAGTGTCTGCTCCCATAAATAGCTGTCTTGTAACTATTTTAGGCAGGTACAGATACACCTGCCTACCACAAGGATAGCTCCCATTTTTCCCTTGGAGGTCTTAAGGCATTTACAAGGGACCACTACCTTTTCCTGTTGCAGGTAGAGGTACAGAAAGGAAAGGGCTGTGCCAAGGGCAACACAGCTCAGACTGGGTTAGGAAGTCAAACCAGTTGCCAAATCCCCATCACACATTCTTGCATGCAGCAGCATCACAGGTGAACCACTGACTTCCCCCAGTATGTGTAGAGGTCTAAGTGATACACATGTAACTTCACTTCCATTTTAAAATGCTGCATAATATTTAGCTGCTTGGCACAGACTGCAGCAATGTGCTAATGAAGTCTCTGTAAAAAGCCTGTATATTGCTCCATAGTATCATTACAATAGCCAGCTTCCAAACTTGCTAAAGTAACACTTTAGCATTTTCAGGACATAGAACACAACAGCACAGTAATGCACCATGCAACTACATTAATGCAAACACTCATAAACCTGCTTATACTAGCTGACAATAATTGTCTAGCACAATGTCTTCACTCTCTTGAAAGATGACTTCCAGTTCTAGAATGTATAATTTATTTAACATTAATTCCTAAAAGGGAATTAAATATTTTACTATTGTAACTGGTGATCTTTGCAGTTTTATCCTCTCAGACAACCTGAAATCAAATTGTTTGAAAGAATACTGTTTGGTGAAAAATCACTCAGCTTCCTCACAGCCTCTCATGGTATGCATTTGTCAGTCTTTCACACAGTTGTACTCCTCCCAGATTCCCTTCAGACCCATAATTTCCTCTGGCAGACAGGCTGGACTCTTGGTGAGGGTGGGAGCCTGTTGGAGCTCAGCTGAGAAGCGGTCACACCACAGCAGCATTAAAACAACGCAAGGCAGGTGTCTCCTGGTGTCCCCAGCCATGAGTAACAAACAGCAGTCACACTCACCACTAAAAATGTTTCAAACTCCTCTTGGAGTAGAGTAAGTCATACTCTCAGAAGGTGCTTCAGCAGTGGAAGATGTGAATAGTCTCCTCATTTTGCCAGCAAACAAAAGTTTGTGGCAACATACTTCTAATACAGCACGATGTCTCTGGAACTGCCATCACATTCTGAATAAAACTCACGCAACTACAACACAGCTACTAATTTAGTAACAGACTTAATGACAATTCTAGCTTCCAGGTCATTAAGAAAGTCCAATTAAACCCATAATCTGGTGCTAAACAGTCAACACATTTTCCTTCTTCCAAGGAGCGCATAAATAAAATTATTAATGAAAAAAATTACAGTAAGACAGTGCATAAAGTGTTTTGTAGTTCTCTGCCTGCTAAAATCTTTAATTTCTATGTAGCAGAAATCCTACTTCTTCCTTGTGACATCTCAGTGTTAAGCACTGCATTTTTCTAGAGTGAAGTATGGACTTTATTCTCTGACTGTAATGAGTCAAGGAAACCACTAATGCACAGTGTCAGTATTTTTACCATTATTATCTGTATTCTGGCATTTCCAACAAGTCAAAGATCATACTAATGATGATGTATCCAAAGGTCCAGTTCAGATAATGTACCCAATGGAACAAATTCAGTTTACTATTTGATTTCACAGGTACTTAATCATACAGAACGATGCCTAGTTGGTACAGTGATAGATGAACTGGGGACAGATTAGATTTGTTAACGCTGACATTAAGATCAGCACTGTCTAGCATGACTCCTGCTCTCATCACGCTCTTGGATGTAGGAGGTGTGATCTCTCATTCTTCAGCAGCGGGGGGATGTGAAATTAGGAACCCCAGAATCTGGCACTGAATGGTGGGAGTGCTGCTTGGTCAAAATATGTCATTATGATGTCTGTCATCTTTGATGTTAGAGAGCCATTTATGTTATCCAAGAGGAAATCAGCTGAGCATGGAAAACCTGAGAGGACTGTTACAGATCTCATGGGTTTTTAATGCTACTAAATGCAAATTATAGGAAAGACAGTAAAAGCTGTGGAAACTCCTTCATGAATTGGTGGCTGGAAAGAAGGGCTGGTCAATGTGTGAAAGGACAGCTTGTTTAGAAGCTGTGACAGAAAAAAGGTTTAGGAATTCAGGAACTATTTTGAACTTCAAACAGAATGAGAGCTAGCCATACCTGAGACATTTGCCTTGTGCTGGAAGGGAACAAGACAAGCCACACAGTAAAGGTGCAAATTAGACTTCTGGGTTTTTTTATGGATGAGACATCTTAAAAACTCAAGGTGAAAGATAATAGGGCAACTAGAAAAGAATCTGTTGCTAAATTTGCCCTAGAATTACATTTTAAGTTTAAATTACTCTCAGTCATTCCCATTTTCCAACCTTGTAATTAGAAGCTTGACCTTATGCCTGGCTGGATTGAACCTCTAATTTGATTAATGTTTGTACTTGACTAGTGTTGATGACAAGCCCAGGTGAAGCTAATAAACATGAGAGTGGTTTGTGAGATAATCCAAATGCATCTATAGAAAAGGGCATCAAGAAGAGTTTTCTGGAGAAATGGCTTCCCAAGGTATTTATAAAGGCTCGGTACATGGAGTGTGCTGCTTTACAGGTACAAAATTAATGGGGGGTAGGGGGATGTAGGGTGGGGACCAGAGTTTTCAGGTGTTTGATTGCAGCCTGCAGCCTGCTCTGGTAGACACAGGCCAATGTCTTTGTGCAGGGGACAGAGGGCTGAAATATAACTCACAGTTGCAGGAAGCACTCAGACTGCTCCTTAACAACTCTGCATTTGTACCATCAGTGTGTCCATGAAACTGTCCAAAATGCAGGAGCAGGAAGCAGAGGCTTCCCCTTTTGGTTTGGTTTTCATTTAGTTTTCATCAATTTCAAGCAAACCCAAAAACACTTTTTGCTCCTGCAAACTGGACATGCAAGGAAAGCTTCATTTAGAATATGCTGATTTACCACGTACCCTAAACAAAACAACCTTCCTGATGTAGCAGTAGCTCTGTCAGGCAGGTACACTTGTCTGTTTCAAGACTGCTAACCACACTTAGAGCATCATCAACTCCTTACATCTTGTTCCTGCGGTGCTTTGACAGGAATCAAAGCATTTTTCTAAGGGAATTCTGCCTCCAATGTGACCACAGTTTGTTGAAAAGCAGCTTGCTAACTGTAGTCTCAATCCCCCTTGAAAACATTTGTTCTCCTGACATGCACAGTCCATCCCAGTCAGGTCTGTGACCCGTGGAGTGGGGAGTCCATTGCTCACTCAGCCTTGGAAGGGCACGTTCCAGAGAACGAAAGATTAAGATTTATTGTGGCAAAACTGCCTATAAGTGCAAATAATTTAGCACTATGTTAAAACAGTGATTAATTTAGCCCATAATTTCAAGAAATGAAGCAACACTCCCTGACAAAGCCTCAAAGCTATAATTTATAATAACAGCTCTCCCAGTTAGCAGCCTAGAGAGCTCTCCTCAGTCCTGTTAATGTCTTCACTGGACTCCCTCCTGAGCATCAAGGTCTCCTGGTATATTCTCCTGCGAGCTGTAAACAGAGATTTTAAGGACAGGTTCTCCTGTGGTCTGATCTGTTTTACGTGTCACTCTTCAGTAAGGTTACTGACACTTAAACGTCCCTGCTGGAACACAAGTCTTCCCTCTACCTCATCATTACAGGGACAAAATCCCTGCTTGCAGGCTCATTCATTTCATCCTCTGTGGTGCTGCCTCTTCCCTTGTGTTTTTCTGTTATATTCTGATAATAATAATCAGCTCCCATAACTGATACAATCTGCAGACACAAAGACTTCCCTGCTGGCTTATCATCACCCACCACATCTCATTTTGAGCTCCCATTTCATCCTGTGTGTCCTCTATGACCTCATAGCTTACATCACCTGTTGTGTCACCTCTTATGCACTCCATCCCTCCCACATTCCCAGTGTGTCTCACCAAGCCAGAGGGTGCCAGCAGGCCATTCTCTGTGGTACCAACTATGCCTGAATCACATTTCCATCCTTTTCTCACCTCTCCTTCCCACTGCTCCAGCAGTGTGAGGAGGCCAGTACCCAGAAAGTGCTATCAGAGTGAGAATCCAGCATTGCCTGTGCTTTTCTCTTAAGACTCTTAAAATGAGGATTACTATGCTTAATGTTTGCATGAAGGAGGGTAGTGTAATGCCCTAGCTATCCAACCAGGCATGCTTGAACCTCCAGTATGATGGAACCTTTCTCTTTTCACTCTCTTGTTTGCTTGGGGTTTTTTCCAGTCAGAAATACACTCTCTTCATGTTGCTTTCAGATTGGACAAAGCATCAGTCCCAATAATACAGGACTGATGTAGAAGTATTCCAAAAGCCTTCAGCCTTCCTGGCACGATGTGATTAGGAGCATTTAGACCCTTAAACATTATCCCAGCTCACGATTATAAGTATACTGCTAAAGAGTTATACATATTGCTGTTTTTGTTAAGTGGATGGGAAAATCCATGAAAACTGAAGATGAAAAACCCCACCCAAATTCCAAATGTTGCTTTAAAGACTATGCATTGCATTTCTAATGCAGATAGTTGTGTCTTATTTAAAGGTGATGATGGTTGAAGATGAAAGGAAACCTGAGGCTGCTACTCTGAAAGGTGCTGAATTTTCCTCTCAGGTACCTGTGTGTTAAGCCTACATGGTTAATCCCTATGGCTTATCTGACCAGTTAGGGAAAAATAAGTGGGTCACAGAAACCGAGCGCTCCAGCAACGCATTTAGGTTTCTCCAGCAAACCTAAATGCGCACATTTTGAGAACCGCAGGATGAGCAGAAGCTTTTGCTGCTCGTCACTCCCCGCAGCCGGGCTACCCGATGTGCTGGAAGGCTCCTGCACACCCACCCACAGGCCAACCCCTGCTCTCAGCAGCGAGCCGCGCTGGAGCCGAGCATGTGCCCCGGCACCTGCACCTGCGGTTCGCGGCTCCCGGGGAAGGGCAGCAGCGGCGGCCCGCCCGAAGGGCTCCTTCCCCGAATCGTCCCCGGCCGGCTGTGCCGCTGCCAAAGTTGCGCTCCGCTCTGCGCCCTGCAGCGGGACCGCCGGCCGGGCTGGCGGCGGCTACAGGGGACCCCCGCCCGGGCCTCGGACCCACAACGGGGACTCCCGGGGACCCCCGCCCGGGGTTAGGGCGCATGCCAGGGGTTCCGACCCGGGGTGGAGTGCCTTCCCCGATGCCTGCCCCACGACCCGCTGCGGCGGCACGGAACGGTCGCCCCCCGCCGCGGGCAGGGCGCCCACCCATCCCGGCCCGGGGCAGCTCTGGTTCAGACGCGCGGGTTCGGCACCGTGAGAGGCTGGCACCGTGCGCATCCCCCTCCTCGCCCGCTCCTGGGGGAGCCGCGGCGTCGCGCCCACCCCCTCCCGCGGACAGGCCCCGCCCTCCCCTGGAAAAGGGGATGACATCATCCCTCTCCCCCNCCCGGCGGCGGCGGGAGCAGGCGGCGGCGGGAGCGCACGGAGCCTTCCCGAGGTAGCGATCCCGACCGGGGCAGCGGGTGCGAGGTGCTGGGCGGGGGGCGCAGCCGCCTGTTGCCCTGTGCCCGTGCTGGGCGGGGGGCGCCGGGGG
>VYZP01048693.1:769-21755 GCA_013400635.1 Hypocryptadius cinnamomeus | reverse complement strand
AAATGGGCTTTTGCAAATCACTCTCTTGCAACCACTTATAAATAAAGGGCACAGCTCCGTAAATCTGCATCCCTTTTATGCCCTCTGCAGTTTTATGCTTAAATTAAAAAGTCAGAATCTATTTCATATTGTCAAATGGATCTTTAGCAAGTGGGATTTGTTTTCATATTGTTGTACCTAGTAAGCATAGTGAATACATGAGATTTTTCACTAAATTAAATGAAAAGATTATTGCTTTTGCCCTAAGCAGACATTACAGAACATGCCCAGGAAGATAAATGTAGAACACAAAACACAGCAGAAGATTGAGTACTTCTCAAAACCAAATTGAAGGCAGTAGGCAGCAAATTGGATTTTCTTTTACAATAACATGCAGTTCACATTCTACTACTGTAATGAATATTATAATGTGTGCTCTCTAATATAATGTCTAGTGATGCATTTCTAGAACTATTTCTCTAAGCCTAAGGATATTCTTGTTATATCATGGCTCAGTACATAGTAATGATAAGTTTGTTCAGTTTGCTGCATAGCCTTAAGGGCATCTTCTTCTGAAGAAAGGAAAATATTAATCTCTAGATTTCTCTTTCAGTTAAAATGATTCAAAGCTATGAAGACTCAGCAGATTTACAATGTCTTCACACTGTCCAGCTCCCAAATATCTGTGGTTGCTTTGAGAACCAGCACAAGCACCATAAACAAGCATCAAATCCTTCCCAAAGCTCAGAAACAACACTGAATTCCGTGGCTGCAAACCCAGCTTGGAAATGATGAGTCCAAACCATCTTGATTCTTGTGATTTTATGAAAAATTTAGATGATGGGTTGTTAGCACACATGATCATGAGTCACAGAGCCAGGGTTTTCTGCTGCACAGATCAGTGGATCTGTGCTGAGAATGCAGTCCCAGGTGGGCAGGTGACTCTAAGTGACATTGCCAGGAAGGTCACTCTTTGACCCAGAACTGAACCCCATCCTATGTGAGACAATATTTTTAACATTTATGAGAGAATCTTTTTTTGTTGTGTTTGTAGATGATGGAAAGGGGCCGGTGTGTGCAGCTCATGGAGCGTAAAAAAATGGAAACAGGGAAATAAATATTTTTTTACACTGGATATTAAACTTTACTATATATTTCAAAAGAGAGAAGAATAGGCAAAAAAAAGCAATAATGTGAAATGAGACAGGATCATGTGGGTGAGAAGGGATGCTTGGTTGTCATAACAAAGCAATACCTTCCTGCACAATTCAGATCTTCAGGGAACATTTCTTGCTGAATTTAGCTTAAAAATAACACAATCAGAAAATACTGATATGCTGAGCCTCAAAGTGATAAAACATGTACATGGATGCCAGCCTTGGGGATTACTGTATGTGTTCCATATCAGATAACAGCTGAAAACAAGTTGTATATTGTGCTGTCTAAATGGTGTTTAAAATAAAGAAGCCAAGGAGCTCTACTGTTACCATGCAGTCAGGAAGAGTGATGGGACTGCCTGTTGGTTCAAGGGCACCGATAAAGTGCTTCTTTAACAGAAGAGAGCTAATGCAGTGAAACAAAAGATAATCACTTTCAGGGCTTTAGTCAGAGGAAATTTAAAACTTGATTGGAAAAGTTATAAATATCCTGTATTTTTAAAACTCTTATCAGGGAAGAACGGATTTTATATTTAAGTATATAATAATTTCTAGAAATTATGAAAGAAAAAGAAGAGTACCTTGTCTCTTTTTAATCTGATTTTTTCCCCAAAGAAGATCCTACCTTTCTTCAACAGAATCAGGCCTCGGGGAGGTGTGGTGGCCCAAACCCATGTCAAAACTCTGATTTTTTGTAAAACTTGAAATACATAGAAAATGCTTGTAGTATTGTAAAAATAGGCTTCATGTTCCTGTCTTGGAGAAATTTCTGAAATTATTAATATTCTGTTTGATATCCAATGTTTGCTCAACATTCCACATCTTTATTGGCAATAACTTTTATTGATTTCTGTGGATTATTCAGGTCTCATGTTTAGATTGTCAGAAATCTGGTGTCTAGGACTTTATACTTGCCATGAGTTCCAAGCTTCAGACCAGTTTCTTTTCTAATTACAAGGGACTAGTTACTACAGACATTATTCCTAGTACTAATCCTTCTTTGGAGCTAATCTGATACTGTGTCATTATTTATTTATTAGATATTGATCATAGGATTTATGAAGTACAAGAACTCAACCAGAAGAATGTTTCTTTTGAAACAAAACTAGCTTAGCATGAACATTACAGACAGATGAATTTCCTGGGAAACATATTTAGTTTTATTACTTTTTTCCACGTAGATCATCCCTTGATTGAATTGAGAAATCCATTATCAAATCCAAAAAAAGGCAGCTATCATCAGCTGTATTTCTGAGAACACAGTGAGTAATAGCAATGTATCTTCCAGAAACTGAAGAAGGATTAGAAAAAAAACAACAACAAAAAAAAACAAAACAAACAAACAAACAAAAAAAAACCCCACATCTTGAGAATGCCAAGTCCATGTGAACTTGGAACGTGTCATCATGATGAAATCATCTTCCCTGAAAAGTCAGAGTTGATTGGCTAAAAAGAGAACACCTAGTCAGGAGCCAAATGGAACCCAGAGACAATGAGAGGCAGCACTGGGCACTGCTGCTGATTTTCAAGGCTACACTGGAATTTCAAAGGAGAATGGCAAAAAGGGAAGCACAACTCACAAAAAAAATTATGATTGGAAGGTGGACATTTTCTATTTTCATACTAGGCTTTCCTTTTCAAGGCATGACTGGGAAAAAATGAAAGATTTTCACAGCTAACAGTAATTTGTATACAATAAACACCAGCTTATTTAATCCATTATTTTTACTTATACACTTAAAAATTGTATTTAGTATAGGTGTTCTCTTACTGTTGCTGCTATGTTACAGAGAATTCCAGACAAGTTGGACATCATTAGCAGATTAATGAATGATTTCAAATACGGGAAGTTTTAACATAGGAAAAAATTATGAGTTTAAAACTTTAAAAGCTTAAACATCTTCAGAACATCAACAACTGAATCAGAGCCATCCTTTTCATAAGAGTTGCTGATTTTAGGAGAAACCTGAAGTCAGAAAAACCTCCTAAGTTAAAATCTTAGTGTTTAAGAAAAATAAATACACATATGTTAATACAAATATATACACTAGAAAACATTGGTATAGATCAGCAAACACGTGTTAACTCATTAGCTGTTATAACTATTTTGTGGCATGGATTGTACAGGTGAAATGCTTTTCTATTCCCATTCGTAATGTGGTGATTGCCTGCCTTTTGCAGTGAGAAAAGAGCAGGATTTTCCTAATGAACTTTTGAACCCTTTAAAATGAAATTTGTGCTGCAGAGCAACAGTTAACCAGCAAACAAGATGTTTGGGTTTTGACCAAGAAAATAAGCTTGGTCAGCATTAAGAAATTACAAATCAAACCAGATCAGGACACTGGAAATAAATCCATTCTTTAAATCCAGTAGCAATGTAACACATTTTTTCCCTAGCATGGTCCAAGATAATATTGGTGTAAAAAAATAATCAGATTCTGAACACCATATATTTGTTCAAAGACATAAATGAATGCCTTATTTTATAAAATTGTGTCAATAAGAATAAAAAGAGAAATGGAAAAAGATAGAATACTAATATACAAGAGAAAAAGTCAAACCCTTTAATTTCTTGTTAGACATAACAGATGCCTGAATCTCATGCTGTTGTGTTTAAGCAAAGCTGATTTGCTTATCTGTAACTCAATATTAAGCTGCAGATTAGTTTTGCAGTTTATTGTACATAATAAGCTTCTGAATTTAACCACATCTATTTGGAAGTGATGGAGGGAATATTACTTTTTAGCACTTAGGAGTTCCAATTTCCTCCAAAGCCAATGGTGATGAGTGCCAGCACTCTCGTGCCTTAGGAACACGAAACTCAGGCTTTGCTGACAAACTTGTAAACTTCCCAAGATATTTGGAGGCCACAGACAGAGAATCTGTGCTTGACCTTGAGCAGATAAACCTCAGGGAGGTATCACAGTGAGCAACAGAAACCTCAGCACCTGAGAATTCTGTCCTTTACAAAAGTTGTGGGACCAAAATTACATACAGAGGCATGGAAAAAGGGGCATGGAAGCAGACAAGTAAATTGATATAGAAACAGCAAAGCTTTCAGACAAAGCTTCATAGCATTCAGGGAATTGTTATTGTGAGTGTTTACACGAAGATGAGTGAGGGATGAATAAGTAGGGCTGTAAACAATTACAGTTTTACAGACTTATTTCCATGTGCCTCCTCTCTGATGGTATCATAGGAAATCTCTAGAGACTGACCTAAGGAAACATTGCATGAAGACAGAGCACTACTTTCTCTCCATTCCTGCCCCCAAGGTGAGCCTCACCATGAACCTCTCCATGAGCTGGGGATTCCAAGGCTGCCCTCTGCCCTTGTGATCCCTGAGCCATCCCCCTTCTCCAGCCCTGTGGAAAGAGGCTGACCTCTGCTCTGCTTCAGGGAGAGCAGTGATTTAAGCAGCCTTTTCTCTAAGCTGCTGGTAGCAACCCAGCCTGGCAGAGCTCAGAGCTTCTTTTGGAAACCAGCTCTTTGATGTGGTACAGTTCTGTGGGGTATGAGAAGAGATTTGATAAGCTTTTACATATTTTTAAAATGTGCAGTAAGAGAACTAAGAAGACTCAACAAGGCACTCAGGTCTTGCACAGCCCTCCCACCATGACCACTGAGAAGCTTTGTCTCTTATAGAGCCAGTAATATCAGCAGATATGCCTGAGGAGTTGCTTTTTCCCCTGCAGCCTTCATCTGCCACTGCAGTAGGCCTAATCAATAACCCTGCAAGAGGGAGAGAGAATTTAATGTGTTCAAAGGACGTTGCTCAGAACTCTTTTTTGTACCAGCATCCCAGCTGAAAGCACCAGTACATGCCTATTTTGCTCATCATAGTTTTGTAAGTTACAGTAGCCTGAGGCAGTTCTTCCCTCCTCCCTCCTGCTCAAATGGAATGAATTCAGCCACGGGGTTTTGCAGCATCTGATCAATATTTACTTAGAGAGACAATTTTAAGAAGAACAAAAATATTCTTTTTCATGCTCCGGTCTCCTTTCTTTAAACTTGCCAAAATATCTGTCTTGGTCTGAAGCAAGATGGAAAGATTTAAATAAGGAAAGGGAAGTAATAGAATTGGAATTGATTCATTTTGAAACGTTCACAGTTATTCAGACTACAGCTCACACCAAAGAGGGTTCATATCCAAAATAAAGGTTTTCCTTACCAAGCTGTAGAACCACTCACAAAGTGTTGAAAATTTATCTTCTGGAATATATATTTAAATTCAACTGCTTTTTTACAAATCGCCCGCGGCAAAAAATGTGATGGTAAACAGTTGCAATGAGTTATTAAATTTTCTTTTTTCATTTTTGTATTAGATCTCCTGTATGCACATATTCAGTCCTTCAAATACATTCCTTCTAGATAACAGCAGTTAAAATAGTACAGCCAGCCTGTGCACCTCCAGAAAGTTTGCTGTTAATCCCAAGCTGTGTGATCAGCCTGCTGGAGGGAAGGGATGCCATCCAGAAGGACCTGGACAGGCTGGAGAGGTGGCCCTGGTGTGGCCCTCATGAAGTTCAAGGAGGCTGAGTGCAGGGTCCTGCACCTGGGTCAGGGCAATCCCAAGCAGAGGCTGGGCAGAGAAGGGGGTGAAGAGCAGCCCTGAGGAGAAGCACTTGGGGTGCTGGGGGAGGAGAAGCTCGACACGACCCAGCCAGGAGCACTCAGAGCCCAGAGAGACAAACGTGTCCTGGGTGCACCCAGAGCCCCGTGGGCAGCAGGGCAGGGAGGGGGCTCTGCCCCTCTGCTCTGCTCTGAGCCCACTGCAGGGCTGTGCCCAGCTCTGGGGTCCCCAACACAAGAAGGACATGGAGCAAGTCCAGAGGAGGCCACAAAGGTGATGGTGAAGCACCACTGCAGGGAGACAGGCTGAGGGACATGGGGTTACTCAGCCTGGAGAAGAGAAGACTCCAGGGAGACCTTGGAGCCCCTTGCTGGAGTACCTGAAGGGTTCTGCAAGACTTGAGGGAATATTTACTAGGGTGTGTAGTGGCTGGAAAAGGGGGAATGGCTTTAAACTGAAAGAAGGGAGCTTTAGATCAGATATTAGCAAGAGAATCTTTGCTGTAGGGGTGGTAAGGCATTGGAACAGGTTGTCCAGAGAAGTTTTGGATGCCCCATCCCTGGAAGGTAAGCTGGATGGGGGAACCAGCTCTAGTGGAAGGTGTCCCTGCCCATGGCAGTGGGAATAGAACTAGATATATTTAAGGTCCCATATATTTCATGATTCCGTGAAAATAATCTCTGATCACAGTGATAATTGCTTGGAAAGACAAAACAGTCTCTTTGTCTAAAGCAGTTTTTCTTGGTGTTTTAAATATTCTTAATGTCAAAAGAGAGTTAATTTTGGGCAGATATTCAAATCTATGAGTTTGGATTAGCAATTTCTACTAGAAAAAACCGTGAGAAGATGTATGTAAGAGTGTTTAGCTACGGAGATGATTATAAATTTAAATTATTATGGCCTTTAGGTAAATTTCTTTAAACCTTGAAAATGTTTCTTTCCCTTAGTATAATTCAGCCCTGAGGCTGGAAAATACCTTTTTTTCACAGTGTCTAATATTTTCTAAGAGGTAACTGAAACATTACTGATTCTATCCACCACTGATTTTATCAGCTACTTTTATTGGAACAAACAAGTTTTTAAAAAATAATTCTGTAATTGAGATGTTTTTTAAAAGGCTAAAGTTTCCCTTACTACAATGAGAAATGGAAATGCAAACCTTTATTCTGATAAGCAAGCTCTGAGGAATGCAGTCTAGAATGACAGAAATAAATGAAAAAAGGAATAAGTTTGACATTGCTTCCTTCAACAACTGAGCACTTCCTGCTTTGACCTAGTTTTATTTTTATATGTGGATCCAGCCAGAAAACTGAATCAAAATGCCTTGCAATTATTAGTTTGTGTGGTAATTAGCATTTTGCACCCTTTATTTAAAAACAACCACAGATCAGGGCAAACCAGGAGTCTCAACTCCAAAAAGGCTTCAACACTTTTCCAGAATAGTTTCTAGAAGGGTTCTAGAGGAGATACAAATATATCCTTCTTACATCAGTGCTGTGGATGTTCTGCATGCTCTCTGTTCACCAAGTTACACAGACAAAAAAGCAGCAATTTCTGTTGCTAGCCTTAGAGGAAGTGATTGGTTTATACAACAAGTTATTCCCTACTATTTTAGATGTTTTCAGTCTTGAGTTCTGTAGTACTATATTGGCCAGAAGTTAAACATAGTACAGGAAAGTGACTTGAAACTTGGCAGAGACAGTCCAAGAGTTAGTGATAAACTGTCACGGACATATTCTATGAAAAATCCTATTGCCAGGATTTTTCCCCCCAGAAGAAGCTGAGGAGCCTCAGGAAAGAAATGTAAACAATAACTATCTGCTGCTGTGGAATGCAACAGGTGCATCTGTGATTGCTGAATGTTGGTTGTTTCTAACTAATGGGCAATCACAGTCAGCTGGCTGGGACTATCAGAGTCACAAGATTTTGTTATTAATTCCATTCTTTTGCTTGCTAGCCTTCTGATGCTTTCTTTTCTCTATTTTTAGTATAGTTTTAATATAGTATTTTAATATAATATATATCATAATATAATAAACCAGCCTTCTGAAACATGGAGTCAAGATTCACGTCTCTTCACCTGTCCCAGGAGCCCCCAAGGATTCAACTACAACAATAAACCTTTCAGTGATTTGTTGAAAATTGGTTATTTTTTGATAAATTCAGTGTGGGATAGAGAGTCAGCTCTGAAGCTTCACTGGAATTTCTCCTACAGCTTCAAGCATCAAACAAGTTTGTGTGGTTTGGAAAGTGCCTCATGGCAAACACTGGGGTTGTTCTCAGTGGTAAGAGCCTAAACTATAAAGGTTCAGTATGTAGCACTCATCCACTGGAAAAGTACAATAAAATGACTTAATACAATTTTTAATATTCCAAAGCGTTTAGAAGATAAAAAGAACAAAAAAGTGATGGATAACCAGGAGTCCACTAAACCCTTCCTTAATGAATGACTGCCTCTCTCTTTTGCTTTACATATTTGTCCCTCTATTGCATTACCAGATCAAAACTTAATGCCCACAAAGACTCCCCAGTTACTGTATACTGTGAGGTATAAATCTCTTCAGAGTGTTCAATCTCTTCAGGGGTTATTTTCTCACAATAAAGACAGACATGAAAAGTGGAGTAGGGCACCTGAACTCCTAACAAACTTATTTTGACTAGCTTGTTTTAAATGCAAAAAGAGCATCTGCAGAACATCAGTGACCGTCCTCACACGCACCAAGTTCATGAGGCCATGAAGCACTGAGATGTTATAAGAAATGTATTGAAAAACACAAGCCCCAAAGACATAAAGCCTGCTTTCCTGTAGACATGAGGGAGAAGTGACTGTTATTGAAATCTCTTTTCTTCTCCCTAGAGATATATTTCTTGAAGAAATTGGGGATGTGTTGAATCATGTCTTATGCTGTCAGAGACCTCATCGATTTTTTGCATCTTATTTCTCTTAATAAACTGTTCTGCTACATTGCTATAACAAATCTCTTTCAGAATAAGGGTATTTTTATACAAGGTTTATTGGAACTGAAATGAAGACTTAAAGTCACAACATAACAAATAATTTTCATTTCTAGAATTATGTAATTAGAACGAACACCTCAGTTAGTTGCCATTCAGCTTTTTTCCTCTTCTTGCCCAGACAAAACTGAGGATGCAATATAATTGGAAACATTAGTAAATAACTGCTTGAAAATAAAGTTTTTGAAAATCTTTTAGTCAGGAATTTTCTGAAACCACAATTGCAAGTAAGAGATAAAATGGGAAAGCACTGCAATATAGGACATCATTATCTGATTTTCAGTCAGTGGCTAAAAAAGGTAGAAGCCTCTACACTTATTTCCTTCATATACATAAACCATGATCACTGTTAAAAATGCTAGAAAATGTATAGGCACATAAAAGTACATCTCTAAACACTCCCGTACCTAGATACATTTGCATCTTTTAAAACTGCAGTGTATTCCTTTCATGCAAGAGGAAGACTGAAGTGAAGGTGTCACTTTTGGAGTATTCAGTCACTGTAGTACATGCTCAGTCATAAATCATGTCATCACTGAAGTGGCATTTAATCGTGTTTTAAGTGTCTGTGGTTAAAATTACTCTCCTAGTATATGAAAATATAACAGCTGTTTTGCAGAAATATGACTATGATTTCTCCATACCCAGTTGGTTCTACTACTATGTATCAAGTTAGTCTATTTCTTCCCACAAAAGAAATTTAAAAAAATATTTCTTTGCACTTGAGACTTTCAACTTGAACTTCTTTTGTTCTATCCTCGCTCCTTCTGCCCTCTTCATTGACCTGACACACTGAACCAGACAAAAGCACTGTTGACTCACTCTTGTTAAGAAATTACTCACTCCTCTCAGATTCCCAGAACAGAATGACAACAAAACAGAAGAACAAAACAATGGAAAGAAGATTAAAGGTAAAACTGTTCCTCTCCATCTGTCATTGACAAAAGCAAGGAAAGAAGGACATATTCCCCAGTTTGGGCAAGCCCAGGATGCTAATAAGAACATTCATGATCTGTCTTAGCAGAGGCAGATTAAATTGTAGCTTAAATTCAATTGTATTTTCCGTATTGTGGATTTATCAGGCAACTAAAGTACAAGGTGTTATATTTTTATAACTCACTAAATTTCAAAACTATAAACTTAAAATACGGGGAATCTGGTCTTTGGAGTTGAAACAGTTCTTGATGCCAAGGGTAAGCTCTTGTTTAGAGTATATATCTTTGCCACACTGATGTATGAACTATATAAAATAGTCACAAGAATATTTATAACACTGTCCAATATGTCCAGCAAACCCAAAATTCGTCTTTAGATTTTTATTTTTTTGAGAGCCACTATTAAACTAAGAAAGAAGAAATTATTTTACTAACAGCAGGATTTTCTGGTAAATTCAACAACCTGGATAACACAAATTTTGCAATTATAGAAAATCCACAGACAAATCCTCCCCAATGTTAGTCACTGTTCAATAGTTAGAAATTAATGTTTTACTAATGGGAACATGTTTTGCATTATTTCCAAGCTCTAACACTAGAGTGGTACGTTGATGAGAACTTTACACAATAAATCTGAATGGTTACTACCCAAGTAGGATAAAGTGTGTATTGTATGACTGGGTTAACATTGGACAGATAAATACTAAGATATTCTTAAGTCTGCCATCTGGAAGTGGCATTCAGAGTACTTTTGCACAAGTGCTATCAGTGCAAGAGTAGGAATTCATTAGTAGGCAGGTTAAACCTCACTTTATGGCTGAATTTTATTATCATGAGTCAGAGCAGCCCCCATTCCCTAGAGACAAATTCAGTCTCCTGAGATTTCCAGGAATACTTTACCTCCAAACTGCATTTTAACAAGGGAACAGAAACCTGAGAAAGGCAAATTACCTGAGAATAACTTCCATTTCTTACACCTGAGCAGATCCTCCTGATAGTTCAGTTTCCAGCCCAAAGAAAACAACTTGAAGCTAAGCCAAAGCTGCAGGTAGCTATAGCTGTTTCCCCGCACAGCACCTGCTTCCAAGCACTAGGGAATTGGTTTGCTTTGTATTTGATTACAATGAACTTGACTTTGCTTCATTATTAAAGTGTGTTTGGGGGAAAAGTAATTTCATGTGGGTTTGGTAAACACTTGTCCCCCCTTAAGGGACTGGGGAACTTTATAGCACACAATTCTCTGTCAAACACGCTGGGAAAGATGTTTTTGTGTCTGCTAGACCTGCTTGGAGACTGATTGTACAAGCTGGCAGACTCAGTGGGAGACTTAGGTCTTAGATTTGCCAGGCAATAAGAAAAGCTGATTTTGTAAACAAGAAACAGGAAACCAGAGAGAAATGTTGGAGACCTCAGAAACTCATGACATATGTACTTCCTACAGAGACAGTTTCCAGTGCATATAGATCTTTGCTAATTTTTAGTTATATTATTATTATTACTACTACTGAGGCTTATTTTTAAAAAGACTGGGAAAAAACACTCTGTTTCAATGTTAAAGGGATGTAAAATTCTATCAGCACAAGTCTCATGCTTCATTTTCTAGAGCATCTCTTGATAGTTATTCTGGGTCAGCAGATGATTTTTGCCACCCCAGTGAAATGAGCCATAAACCACTGAAAGCTGTGTTTGCATAAATTCCACAGGGGCTTCTCCAAGCTGAAGCTTACCAATATTTTTTGAGTAGAACATGCTCAACATGACAACACAGCAGCAAGTAGAATAAATCCTGTGCTTGACCTGTAAAAGATGAGGCCAAATTCCAGAGGTACTGATATCTTTCAGTTCTGACAGGTGAAACATTTAATCTGGAGTTTAAATACAGTGGTTTACATATGTCTGATAAATAGACTGTATATTTGGTATATATTTTTTTCCTTTTTCTTCCCAACACTCTGTTGTTAATTTTAATTTTTGGTGTATTATGAGCGGGTGTACATGCAGACTTTTGTATTATCTTTTAAAGTGGTCTCGTATTTATATTTTCTTCCAGCAGTAAGAAATTTGATCTTTCTGGTTATTTTCTGATATTAAAAGATCTTTGATATTTTCCTGAATTAGGCATCCAAGGAATATTAGTAGTAACAGAATTCTTTCTGGTTAGATGTCACATGCTGAAAATTATTCCCAGTATTAGAAATAGCTAATAGCTTAGAAGCAAGGTGACAACTCAAATTACTATTTTAGCAAACAAGTATGAACTCTTGCAGCATTATCTGACTGAAAGATAAGTAAATAATTAGATTCAGTTCTGAGAGGAAGACTTCTCCCCCACAGAACTTATCTGTACTGTTATCTCCCACCATAATAGTTTAGCAAAAGAACTGTTTGCACGAGTGATAATCTAAATGCAGACATTGCCTCTGACCAATTTAGCTGGAGATGGAAGTGTTTCTAAACAAAATCTAATAGCAATAATCTCATATTCTGCCTTTCACTGTGTTCTAGCCAATTTCTTCGCCTTCTGGATTTGTTATTGGTTGGAAAGTTATTGCATTGGCATCTGGGGAAGGTGTAGAGCTACCAGGGTCATTGTTCAAGGGTTGCTTTATGAGGATATGTTTACAATCTGACAGCATTTAGTGCAAAATGAAAGTTTTACTAATGGAATCCTGGTGAAAACCAGGGTTAAAATGGCCTTCTAGAGCTGATGTAATTCATCCCTTTGTGCCAGGGCAGGATCAGCAGGGATGTTTACACCGAGACAGAAATCTCTGCAGCCCAGCTGCTGCTGTTTGCCCTTGGAGCCTGCAGGCAGTAACTCAGTGCTGTCCTACAAGGGGACACAGTCCCAGCCAGCACCCTCCCCTTCCTCAGTGGGAAATCCAGCCAGCAGCTCAGACCTGCACCACTCAGGATATGCTCACTCAGCACCTCACTCACACACACACCATACTTTATGAATTCCTGCTCAGAAAGGAATTCATAAGACCTTCAGCAGTGAGGATTTAACAAGCTCCAAATGCAGCCTAGGCTGGTGTTTCCTCTTCAGATGGTTTCTTCTAACACATTTCTTGCCACAAGGCAGAATTCTTCCGCTTAGCCTGCCCATCACAGGCATAAAGAAGAGCTGTTTCTGAAGCCTTTGTAGGAGCCCTTACTCAGCCCTTCCTTTCCCAGGCTGTGGTTCTCTAAACCTCCTCTGTGCACTCCTCTGGACCTCCCTAACAATAACAGCCAGTCTGAAACACTGCACCTCGTCTGAGCTCTTCCAGCTCAACCATCACAAGCTGATGGATTTTTGCTCTCCCCATTGCAGTTATTGTTCACTCCTGTTTATAACCCATTATTTGGCTGATTCTGCAGAGCTTTTGGCAGGCAGCTGGCTCCTTGCCTGCAGCCAATCTTCCCCCAGTTTAGACTTCTAATCCTATTCTCTTCATCCAAGTGCAAAATACAATTCAGTTGTATGGGTTTTATGTTTTTGTTTTTTTTTTTCTTTAACTGAAGTGTAAGCTCCTAAGCCATCCCAGAACAATTCTGTTGTCTTAGACTTTGCTGTAAACCTTTTCTTTGAGAGTTTTCCTACTTATCAGAAAGCAGCTTCAATCTTTGCCCCAAATGCAGTCCTCTCTCAATGCTGTAATATATGTACAATTTCTTAATTAGGAAGAGTCATGCTTTGCTCACATGAAGGCTAAAAGTAATAAGGAAAAAATAAATAAATTAAGAAATAGGTGGCAAATACTGATATTCAGCCTCTCTCCTACAGCCTCATCGAGCCTTCCTTCACAAGCCTAAGAAATCTAGAAAGAATTATACAGCAATTTCTTTCTGACTCCCTTTCACTCTTCCTAACTTTCACTAAACACCTTACCTTTCAAAAATAATTGGGATAATTAATGAACAAGTTGCAAATATATCCATGCTGATTTTCTGAAAAGAAACTTGGTATTTTGCAAGGAAAAAGTGTTATTTCACACAGAGATGGAAACAAGGAAAGAAAGGGGAATTCTAGACAAGGTGTTCCTTCACAACATGTATGATATTTCTTGCTTTTCCTGATTAATCTTGTCACTAAGTTCTTAGGACACCTATGCCCTCCTACCATTATCTGTGACCAGTTCTGAAGAGATTTTGAGCAAACCATCAAGCTCAACCCATGTCAAAGGCTGTTTAATGGAATTTTTGTGGTGATAGATGAAGCATCCTTCTGCCCCCCAGTTACAGAAGACATCTGAATTCCTGTTCCACCACCTGGTGAAAGGGCTTGGACACAGCTGCCACAGAACTGGTTTCACTTGGGGGAAAAGCACAAACCCAAAATCAAAGAAGCACACAAAAAGGAAAAATCTTTCAGCTTGATAAGTTTGGAGTCACTGGGTGTGAAACCACAGGCAAAGTCAACATTTTGGAGAGAGCAGAGAAAACAGTGCTTATTTCAAAGCAGCTCTTGAGGTTCATGTTATTCGAATCCAGGACTCTCAGTCTTCCTATACCCATCTTAACACAAGGACCATTGGTTTTCTAAATAACAATTTTCCTCACCAAAAGTTCCTCTATAAAGGAATGATCTAGAGAAAATTCTAGACCTCAGTAACATTGTGAAATTCTGCCATGGACAGACAGTTCCTACCATGGACAAGCCTATACATGAGATGTTTTTGCTCCCTTTCTCTGGTTGAGTGTTTTAGTGGACTCAAGGGAATCTTAAAGAGTGATAAAGCAGTTGGGAAAAAGAGTGAATGAGGGGATCTATGAGTAGTTTAGTCTTAGTTTTATTGAACATGCTGAAAATCCAATTTTCTGTTAGCAAATTTTCTTTAAAAGTCTAAAAGCAATGAAAAGAGGGGACTTCTGAAAGGTTATGTCATTAGGGAAGAAAAATTGAGAGTCATGAATTAACTCTAAATGCTGCAGCTTTAACTATGGAAGAGCATTTACTGTGCACAGGACTGGCAGTTTCATGCACATTCAATACTCCACTGCAGAAAAGACTCTGTAATTACAGCCTAAATTGTAGCTCTCAGCATCAGGAAGTACATAAGGTTTCACAAAAGACCTTGGTCTATCTTTATACCTTCTCTGGAGCTTTCAAAAACACCAGTAGGATTTGCAACTCAAGAAGAAATTCAAAAAAGGTCTCCAAAGGAAAAAAAATGTGCAGCCAATAAGAAAACTACAACAAACTGCATATCTCTTTCTCTGAAGCTCTTTAAACTGCTCGCAAACATGCAGGTTAAGGAAATAACTACTTATAGACATAATTAAATGTAAAACATAAAGTCAATCCTGCATCTACCAACTATAATCTAACCATAATGTTAAAATCATGTTACATTTCTAATACCTCTGTGTAGGTGTTCAATAAAATATGGTAACATTACACACAGGAAAAAAAAAAAAAAAAGCTGATTTGAGTGGGTGTGACATAGGGTTATTTTAAATTCTTTTTTGGCCCTTATTCCAATCCTTGTGATTTCCTTCTGATTTGCCTTGTGAAAAGGTGTACACATTCAGGGTCATAGGAAAAAGAATGATTTATAGTCCAGATTCTTAATTTTCCAGTTCATTACCAAGTGCTCATTTAATTTAGTACCTTATTTTCCTCTGGCCAATGCATTAGCCTTAGTGTTTCCAATTTTATATAAGTATACCATAATACCCACTGAACATCAGAAATAACTATGTGCAATCTTTCTGAAAATCAACTCATTACAAATAACCCACAGTTTCCTGGTATATAAAAAGAGAAAAGAGGAAAAACACACTCAATATCCATTAATCTACTGGAAAAGCATATCACTTTCTATCTAGAAATTACCCATTTCAGGCTTTAAAGAATACTACATAATTTCAAAAACAATTGGAGTACATTAACATTAATTTTTCTATTTTGGTTTTCTATTTTAAGTAGAAAGAATCATTTGTACACTAACTGCTGGCTTTCTGGATATATATCAGCTCACTGGTAATGTCATTATATCACATTAAACCATATGAACATATATTTTAAATAGAAGGAACTGGCAAAAGAAATTTAAATTCCAGCTAGGAAAATGTGACCTTTTTTAATTACTTCAGTGGAGAGAGAGCTCTTTGATGATAATAATATGCCAGGTAATGTCAGATAAAGGATTATTATGAACCTTATGCTTCAAGTAATTAATCTACTTCAATATCAACTGCCAATAAATGTCACCACTGTCCTAAAGAGCCACATTCTGGACTTTCATGACATAGTGAGATACGTGCACAGATGAAGAATCAATTCTATATGCCAGATTACTATTTACAGACAGTTTTCCCCCCAATCCACCATAAATTAATATTACTAGTCCTAAAATATTAATGATCTATAGGACTAGCTTCCTAAAAATTACTCAAGAAAAAGCTTTCAAAATAACATATAAAAAGAAAAATATGTGCCAGATATTTGAATTGCCATATTATCCAATCAGAAAAAGGTAATTACCTTGAATATTTTAAGAGATGGTTTAAAGAATGCAAAGACAACATGGCACCAATATAGATGCAGCTGTACAAAAATACTATGGAAATGTTGTTATAATAACAGGAAAATAGCAGATAAGCTATCTCTTAATACAGGCACAAGTCTGTTCAAGCTAATGGGAAATTAACTAATATTATAATTTAAGGGGAAAAGGGCACTATGACTTCAGGAGAAAAAACCCACAGAGCAAGTCAGATCTCTTGCAATCCTGTCCATAAGTTAAAATCACAGCCTGATGTTCATTTTCCATCTCAGTGCATGCTGTAGTCAACAACCTTAGTAAAATTTAGAGAATGATGTCTTTTCAGAGGCCAAGGAATTCTAAATCCAACTCCTGAATCTTGTTATTCTTTATAATGACTCATCATGGATCCAGGACTGAAATACGAGTTCCAAACCACACTTCTCAGGCAGAAATACTGTACAGAAACTGGCTCCTCTTCCATTTATCCTATGGAACATCCTGCAAGTTGCCTTTACAAATCTCAGCTGTGGCTGATATGCAGCAATCAGAGGGGAAATTCATGTGGTGTGATAATTCCAAAACGCACCAAATTTTATGCCATGACCACTATTTGGATTCCATCCACAACCCAATTAAAACTGCAGGTCAAAAGCCACCCCATCTAATATCTTCTCACTGCAGATATTGATGAACTAATGGAAATACCTGCACAAGCTGCAGAAGCAGTGATGGCATTGATGGCAGTGATGCATTTTCTTTAGGAATTGCATCACTGAGATCAAATCCTGAGGGAAAGCAGGCCTGGATAACCCTGCAGCAATGAGGAAGCTTCACACTCACCTACACACGATGCAGTACACACAGCTGGGCTGCGCTGGGGCCAGTGGAGCCCAGCCCAGAGCATTCTGTAGGCTGGAGCACAGGGCAGGGCTGATGCCTCCTCTGTTCCCACAGCTGCATATCTGAGTTAAATATTATGGAAGAAATAGTGCTTCTCATCTAGAGCACTTCCTTCCTTCACCCTCTCAATCATTGCACCTAAAAGTCAAAACCAGTAAAAAGTTGGATAGTTCATGTCAACTGCCACCAGTTTCTTTTCTGTTGTTCAGTAATGAACAACATTTGTTTTTCCTGATGTGACAGTGAATGGCTCTCTGATGTTTTCTTGTTTTCATCATAAATCTCTGGTCCTCTTTTCTCATCACTAGATATCAGCTTCTACTTCCAACTACTCCATCAGCATGTCCATGGGAATTGATGGTTCAAGCAACATTCAGCATCTTCCCTTTCAGACCCTTTCTGTATGTACTACAGACTCTCTGCAACAAAGGAGATGTACAACTTCACACAAAGTGTGTATTTGACTTTTGGTTTTTTTAATGGTAGGAAACAATCTTTTAAAAAGAGAAGCATTTTGCTGAAATGAATATGTAAATATGAACTGATAGACTTGTTTAGTGGGAAACTCCTGAGCTAAAATCATATGGTGGCAGAAAGGGATGTGTGGTTTTAAAATCTAGTTGAATCACAGGATAACTTAGGTTTGAAGGAAGACAAAAGGTTATTTAGGCCAACCCCTGTTCAAAACAGATGATGTTTGTCACAGCTTTGTCCTGACAGGTTTTAAATACCTCCAAGCTACAGACCTTGTTCTTTTGACATCCATCTCCACGGTCTGCACAAGGCTCTTTTGCTCAAGAGCCCTTCACAAAGACAGACACCTCCAATAACTCCAGTCCTGCCTGTGGTGTCAATGGAGCAACTCCATCCATTATGGCACAGCCCTCCTGATGCAACTGAACACCAGAATAGATCTGACTATGTGCAGAATAAAAATCTTATCCACATAAGAAGAAAAATGTTTTGAGACGCTCCCCTAAGGCAATCTGCATGAATTACAAAATTAACCCCAGGCTCTCAACCTCATTCACACCTTGCTACACTTCCATTTTCTCCTAATTTACACTGCTGAACAGAAAACAGAAACAATCCTTTAATCAATAAAACCATGAACTTTGCCTTCACTGCAAGCAGTCCTGGGAAGAATTCAGATCTTTTTTTCAATAAGTCAGTGTGACTCCACTTGGACAAAATTCTTATGTCATCACAAGTGAATACACAATAATGGTGGCTTTAAAAGACCCATATTAGCCCTGCAGTCATGTTTTCTCCATATAATAAAAACATTAAGAACAAATTTGGTCTAATATGTCAGTAAGAAATATTTTCAGTTCATCTTTCAGATCTGAAGATGATAACTTTTCTGACATAATACTGAAGTGTATGCCTACAATAGCATTTTGGACACTACAGGTATAGTTTCTAAGAAGAGAATCAAAACTGCTCAGCATGCCATATTTTAATACTTTTGAGGTACATTAATCTGACTGATAGCACTGTGAAATAGCTTTTTTTTTTTCTTAGCAGGAATAGACCATTTGTATGTATTTATGATTGGCTCCATTCCAAAGCTGCTAAGGTTTTATGTTCCCTCAGTTACTGCCATAGTTATGGTTTATAGGTCTGTTTGGTGAAACTTAGGGAAATATTCTTTCCATATAGTGACAGTTGCTGTAATGCCAAGAAACATAGAAATTGCTACTTCCATTCATCATCATAAAACTGATGTGCCCTGAACCACTTTGATATCATACAGGTTGTGACAGGTGCTTCTTCAGTGCTACCAAATTGCTTAAAAATGCACTTGCAGGTCACTGGCAGGTCACTGACCCAAGGTGTTTACACCACAACCACCATGAAAAAATGCAATTAGAGGATTATATGAGAGGGTAGGAATAGGTACATGCTTGGATAATAAAGATGAAACAATCAGTGGGTGAAGAGAAAGAAAAATAAAGACCACTTAAAAACCATTCAAAGAAAATGGGAAGATGATGCAAAGCACAACACTTCAGTGCAGATATAGGAAAAAACAGAGTCATAGAGATACAATCAATAAAGCACTGGAAGCAGAGACTACATGATGAAAGAATAATGTAATCAAGGAAATAGTCAAAGGAACAAGTGATCAACCTGAAAGAATAGATACAGAAAAGCATTCTGTTTAGCAATCTGTGAAATGGGATTTGATAAAGCACATATAAGGAGATTGAAGCAGTTCATGGAAATGCAGTAATAAAATGAAAGGTTTCTTTTAGTATTAGTTTTTTGTTTAGTAGACAGAAAGAAGTGTATTTTTGAGCTGTTTTGTGGTCAAAGTGAATCCACATGCTGATGATAGTGTGCAGAAGAGTGTGCAAGTTTCTTCAAATTTTAGTGAATTAAAAATGGAGCAAACCTCCACTGCCAAATGGCTGAAAATGAGAAAACGTGTAGATAAATCACAGCTCTCACTAGTAGTATGAACTGGATGA
The DNA here is from genome assembly GCA_013400635.1 of Hypocryptadius cinnamomeus. Lineage (NCBI taxonomy): Eukaryota > Metazoa > Chordata > Aves > Passeriformes > Zosteropidae > Hypocryptadius > Hypocryptadius cinnamomeus. The sequence goes on along the minus strand of VYZP01048693.1, from coordinate 2,246 downwards.
GGACTCAAATTCCATTTTGCAGAGAAAAATACAAGACAATATTTTATAGGTAATGTAAAGAAAAGGATGGGAATCAAGCAAGATTGGACATGCTTTTAAAATATAATAAAAGAACTCCAATTTGTGGATTTCAGTGCTCATAATAGCAAATTTCCTAGTAATCTTGGCAGACATTGCTTACTGCTAGAATTAATACACTTTATGAGAATTGCAAATGCAAACCTCAAACTAGTTCAAGTGTGCTGTACAGTGGATATTTCCTCTAACAGATGTAATCTATGTATTTTATCACCTAAGGCCATCAGGACTTGTGCTAAATTTCTTTTTTTAAAAATTTGTAGACCATCATTCTGTGCTTAGAGACAATAAAAAAATTAGGTGGCTTTTGTGGGAAAGTACTGAAATAAAATGTTTGGCTGAACTCATAAACATCCACTGAGGTACTGAGCCACGTGATAGTTTCGAGTTAAGCAAAACTTACAGCACATGCTGAATTAGATTTGTTAATCATATGTTGGTTATTAAAGCTATTATAGCCAATACTGCATGCTTGCAAGCAGAGATAAAAAGATCCAAGTGTGATACTATTATCAACATAAAGGAAAACTCCAACCATTACACTCTCTTTTTCTAGGAAATTATAAAATGGCTCATGGATATGGAGGTCTCATACCATTAAACCACTTCTCTCAAATATCTTCTATCCTACAAAATCCAATTTCTATAGTACTTTGTATGTTCTTATTCATAGTTCATGTACTCTACAATCCAGTCTGAATGATTATTTATCAAATAAATTTGCACTTATACCTTAGTATGTAACATTACCATTATAGTCTCAATGTTGTCAAGCATTAATCTTACAGATAACATAAGTTTCTTTTCAAAAAATCTGATTTTGCTAACATCACTAAAGAGGTTACATGTTCAAACGTTATTTCCTGAAATGACACACTTGTCAAGCCAAAACTGGCATGCCATAAAATTAATTATTCTTGTTCTGATAAGCAGAGAAAAAAGCAAACTAGGAAGTGAAAAAGTGCAGCACTGCATTCCTCTAGGCCTATGTAAATAATTTCATGTTCTATCAACCTTTCCCTGTCACTGAATAGAAAATAAATAAAGGCTAATTATTCACAAAAAGTAAGGAGCTATTACTTTCTTAAGAGGGTGTCATCAACAAGAAGTTTTATGTGCCTGTAATATTTTTTGATTAGCTCCATCTAGAGAGAAATTATCATTATGGTTACTCCTAATCAAAATGGACAAAATAAAATATTATTATTGAAAGTATATTGTCGTGCTAATTGCCAAGTAACCAGACCATACTGTTTGGAACCAGTGAAATACAGAATATCCCAACTTTGACTCTTGGCTTGAAGGAAGAAAATTCTGATTTTCCTAAGGAGATGAGGGAGAGAAAACATTACTTCCTTCTCCTGCTGTCAGAATTTGGATCCCATGTGCGGCTGTACAG
>VYZP01048692.1:2791-14598 GCA_013400635.1 Hypocryptadius cinnamomeus | reverse complement strand
CCATCATCAGCTCCATTGCTGGAAGATGCAGATGACTCTCCTCAAGGTCAGGGAATAACTGACAGCACATTCCATCCTTTCCTCATACTGGTGTGACAGAAGGGTTTTTTGGGAGTGTTTCACCAGACATTTATTGACCCCCAAGGAAACAAACCCCAAGGACTCTGGAAGCTAATTCTTATAATTAGAAGTGTAAAAAAAAAGTCAGCAAAAGACTCTTGAAAAGGATTGTGGTGATACAGAAAGACAACTCTTTCACCTCTCTACCAGCCCTCTGAGACAGTACTTTCTGCCATATGGAACACCATTCCATGCCTGTGTGCTGGCCAACATGCCTTAAATTTTTCACTAAAAGGGAAACCAGTGACCATGATGCTGGGAATTTTGGAATGGACCAACAAACAGCAACAAGAAAAGGTACAGACAATGTGCAAACCCTGTCAAATCAGCCCAGTATTCAGCAAAGCCTAGAGTATATCTTGCTTAAAATAAAGGTTTCTCTTGTTGCATTAGCACCTTTCTGATGCAGTCAGGCTAGTTTATCTAAATTCAGAAACTGTGATTTAGGTCAAACAACTTTGAACTGAAAGGGTCACATCCTCACTATTTCCTCAGCCATCTGCCTGTTTGTAACTTTGGAGAACATATATCTCATTTCAGAAGGACTTATCATGTGAGTCCTAACCACAGCCCTGTTATTTGGTTTGCACCACTGGGCTGTGCATGTAACTGTAGATAAAACAGTTTTTTTGCTCAGATCTAATAGCAGGGAAACAGTTTGACAGCAAGAGAGTTTGAACAAATGCAAAAACAGGGAAAAGATGACTTATGATGGGATAAAGGATAAAATAAACTGCTGAGTGTTCTTTTGCAAGATTTGCATTACATAATCCCTTATTCTGAGGTCCTACATGGGAATGAGCTCTACTATAGAAAAGAAACCAAAAAACCAAAAACCAAAAAACCCTAAATCTAAAACCAACAGAAAACATAACCAGAATCTGTTCTGCTTAAGAAAGCCATTTTTGCACGAGAAGGACTATCACTATGTGCACTAAAAGACAACAACCTTTGCCAATGACTGTTCATCTCTCTTTTTTTCCTGACAGTGTTGTCAGGTCACCAGTTATGTCCCACCAACCCCAATCACTCATGGTTAGACTCCAGTACCAAGCTGGGATGGTCCTGATCATTACATTTGTTTAGCATTAGAGAGCAAACTATCTTTCCATGTTACACTCTGGGTACTTTTGCTGCTCCTTTCAGTAACAACGTGATGTGCATGAAAACTCGCAAGAGTAAATGCACTCATGAGAGATGGGATGCAATTTGCAGATTTGGCCAGGTCTCAGAACTGTGATGGCCACCCACCCCTGCTGATGCTGACATTGCTGCCAGCACTTCTGAACCAGCCAAAATATCCAAACCTATGACTCTGGGAAAAAAACCCAGCAGCTCCACTTCCTTCATTAATTGTGTCACAGCCTCTTTCAGAGCAAAAGATACTGCTCACTCCTCCTTAGTCAACTTAGCTCTGCTTTGCTTAGAGCAAATAGTTTCAATTCTTTACTTCTAGTGAATCACAAACAAACTGCTATCCCCACCTGCTCTGGAGGAACAAGCATCATAAAAAGTCTGATGAAAGACAGGGTTTTTTAACTTGTGATGACGTCCAAGCAAGAAATGAAGCAAGTTTCCCTTCTAGTTTCCAGACACAGTCACCAAATTCTTATTTTCTGATTGAGCACATATGATGTAAAAAGCATCAAGTTACAGGAACAATTACCATGCAGTTCTGAAGATACAATTTTCAGAATCCTTTTAGAGGAGAACAGTATTTTTATTCTCTTTTTATCCCTCAAACATTTAATAATAATCCTATTTTATGTATATTAATTTTAAGTCATAACGAGAATTGGAAAGGTATTGATTTCAATGCGAGTTAAGGACTAAATATCTTTATATGGAGCCACAGCCTTCATCCTATTAAATCTCTACACTTATTGTCTGCACACAAATCATTATAAAGCAGGCATTACTCAAGAAAGAACTCAAAAGCAAGAGAAAAGCCCAATTAAGAAGGAATTCAACTCAATTATGGAAGTTCGGAAGTTGCCTGGGGTTGTGTTTGCCTGTAAATCATTGGGGAAGATGAAAAGGGAAGAGTTTGTTTCATCCCCATTTTCAAAGTATTATTTTCACTTCAGGTCCACGTTGTTAATTTTTAAACCTGAAGTATCAGGACTTCTACAAGGTCACGGGTTAGGAACAAAGATGCCATTAACTGGGTTTCTGGGGGATCTTTATTTTGCAACACTCATCAGTGCTGGGGTTACTTTTATCAGTAGCTGGAGTTCTTGTCTATAGCTCTTGGATGTTTGTACACAATTAAACTGGCTTTTCTGACCCTAGTCCTGTAGGCATTAAAATCAGCTCGGCACAAACAGTCCTGGAATGCACATTATAAGACCTGAACTTCTTCCATCCCATTCCACACCCATTTATGTGAAAAGGGGAAAAGAAATAAGAACAGAGAGCCCACAAAAATGCACACTAGATAATTAAAATAAGGACTTTTTGAAGTACTAAAATCAACCTTATTTTATTATTATGGACTCAAATCTTCCTATAAAAAATGGCTTTGTACATCCTCCACCTAACCATGGAGAAATGAAACTTATCAGGTTAGATGCCTGCTTAAAAAAGTTGTGGGAACAGGAAGCATCTCAGTTGAGTACCTTTGTGGTAGTCAAGGCATTTCAGGACAGCACAGACTTCATTGCACAGTGGTTTTATGGCCTTTTTTTGTATAATACTGCAATGGGCTCCATACACCTTACACCAGCAACATACTTGGCTGGTTACAAACAGAATAACAAATATGTCCAGTGAACTTTGAGAACTGCAAATTCCTGCCTTTCAGCACGTCTCTGTTTTAACCCCTGTGCCAGCTACCCACAGCTTTCCAGCTTGGAATCAGCTTTCTGTTCTCAAGGTGGAGTCAGATATACCATGATACATCATTCTTGGGTCAAGATGTTTATTTTCCCAGTTTTTATCCATAGCACTTCCCTAGAATACAGCCAGCTGAACCTAGCAAGTGTTCCCAGGGTGCCCCCAGTGCTCCTGGGACACTGGTAACTCTACTCAACAAACTTACATTTCAGGAGGAAAAGGCCAATAATACTGGACATGGTAGTAAGTACATGCAAAAATAGGTAACAAAATCAAGTCCTCTAAATTTCATCAAAAATGCTGACAACCGTTGAATTTAAATGTTTAACAAATACCCCTTTTTAAATACATGTTTCCAGCTGAACAGGATCAATCTGAAAAGACTGAGAAGTCATATTTAATTAAAAAGAAAACATGAAGAAGTCACCTACCAGTACCTCAGACACTAGTAAACCTGGACTGGATAATTTTGTAGGCAAAAAAAGGTGTTCATGATATTTTTTATATTTCAAGAAAATAGTAAGGTATGAGAGGAACCAAACTCTCTTTCTTTCTTTCTTATGCATTTGCATGACAAAACCACAAACTATTTAGAGAGATTTTCATCATATCGATTTCCAAATGTCTAAAAAAAATTTATTTTGTGAATGGTTGTCTCAAAAGCATAATACAGAAAAATTAATCAATTATTTTATTAAATGAATTTGAGTTCTTCAAGTTTTTTTGCAAATTATGACTGATTTGGGGGTAAAACTTAAGTTTTCTTTCCCCAGTGAGATCTATTCTACCTTGTAAGGCTTCAAGCTCACTTCAGTTCTTAAATTAGGGATAAAACTGGACTCAAACATTGGCTTTGCTAATTGCAGTCAGATTCCTACAACAGTACCCAAGCAATGGCCAATTTATCAGCACAAAGCTCATATAACTGATTTCATTTTGTTAGTAGTAGTTTCAGTCACTGCTGCAAAAAGAAAGTCTTTTTTAATCCTAAAATTGAGTCTTTTTTTATTCCTAAAATATTTAAACCAGTATTGATTTCAATATATTTTCTAGGGGTTGAATTGTACTGTGAACCCATTTTAGCAGAAAAAGAGAGAAGTAAAACCTCCACTGCCTTGGGAGGGGGATTGGAAGGCACATCCACACCTCCCACTGAGTCAGCATCCGCTGGAGCTCACTCCCTGTGGCAGCTACTTTGTAGGGCACCCAGAGCAGATCTACAGCCAGACAAGCCCCCTGGAAATCACCCTCTTCATCTCCCTTCAGTAGGCAAACAGCAGATTTCTGCTTTCCAGTTGCTCCCTGCAGCTTCTCCAGGGTGCAAAGTGTTCTCCCACGGAGAAGAAACCCCTCATCCAAATGTTAGCAGGAGCAAAACTATCCTGTTCCAGACTGGTGTATACAAAATACTACACTGGAATAGTAGCTCACAAACTGATCTTAAATACCTCACTATAGGTGCAGAGCAACTCCATTAAACCATGCACCAGAAAAAAAAAAAAGAATATCCTGCTCAGCCCCGGCTTATTACATTAGCATTTCTTTTTGATTAAAAAAAAAATCCAAAAAACCGCAGAAGAGTAAGCACTATATTAGTTATTTATCTAGTAGAGTAACTTAGTTAAGATTTTTGGCATTGATTCAGTTGAGCTTTGTAATTTGTCTTGTAACATATTTCAATATACCACATGAATGGAAAGCTGAATTTCAAAGAACAGAAAAGCCACAAGTTACATAACAATGGCTGCAAAGTGGAATTTTTTAAAATTCATAATAGGTATAATTAGCTCAATAGAAAATAATCACATTATGTTTCAGTGCATCTTTAAAATGTTCCAGATGTTTTATGCTTTCAGTACTTCATTTGTATTTACTTAAATCCTTCTTAAACAAGGTTTGTACAGGAACAGTACATAGACCTGACAGCTAAATGCCAAAGTACTCATTTTTTCACTGGTGTGACTAAACAGGAGAAATTTATATTCTGTTTGCCGCTCCCCCCCTCGAACAAACCAAACAAAAACCTCATCTAGAAAATCTATCCAAATATAGTGTTATACAGGAGGTGAGATGGGATGACATGTCACTCTGTACTTTTGCTTTTTTCCTATGAAAGTGAATGGTTTTAGCAAAGCAAAGAAAAACACAAAACAAGGAGAAAGACCTTTAATCCCTGAGATTCTCAAAGATAATTCTCAAAAATTTCATCTTCTAAATCCAGTCAGATACTCTCTGTACTTACACTTTATCCTACAGATTATTCTCTACCTTAAAATTTTGATATCTGTTCTTAGAAAAATTCCAGCTCATCTTTCCCGGTGCAGCTTCAGCATTCCCGCCGCTTTCCCTTTTGTTGAGTGCCTCATCTCTCAGTATTTTTCCCCACAAGACACATCCCCCACCCATAACTATTTTTGCATCAGGAACCTGTTGCCTCCATGGCCAAACACTTACTTACGATGCACTTTGCACTGTCCTGACAGAGGAACAAGCCGCGGTTCCGTCGCCCGTGGACAGCCGGGCTCCCTCTCACAGCCAGCCCGAGGTCTCCTTCTGGGGCCCGGTGCAGACAACTGGAGCTGGTGGAATTTACAGCACCACCGTGACCTCTGCCTTTAACCTTGAAAGAGCTCTGTTATCTCTAGAGCACCCTTCTTCCCTCTGCTAAAACAGACAGATTCCCTGCAGAGGTTTTTCAGCTGGAGAGAAGTGTTTCAATAATTATTCTTCTTCTGACTATTCGAATACAGAAATCTTCTCACACAAAATTTTTTTGCTGCAAACGATAAATCTTCAGATTTCTGATCCTTCTGTGATGTCCTCCTCTGCACAACTTCATCCAAAACATTAGTGTTTCACTAGTTAAGTACAATAAATTGACATCAGTATTTCAGTAGCAGCTACTGTTACTCTCTCCCTCTTCTCCAACACATTCTCTCTTTTCCAACTCCCCAGTTACATGTTGAGCTATATAGCCTACCAGAAGAAAAATCTTTCTGTTCTCTCCTGTTGACTGATTCTCCATGTTTTTGTTCCTGTATGTCTGACTTCCAAAAAGAAGTATCCATTCTAGAAATATCTCCTCTTATAAAGTACTTGCTTGTGTTGCTCCTCCACTTCCTCATCTCTCAATGCAGAATTTCAGAAGAGCCTTCTCTCATTCCCTGGCATCTCCTTGGACCAAGTGATTCAATATTTTTCTACTTCAGTCATGTCCAGCCACAGCTCAAAGAACTGCCTTCCACCAAGAAGTGTCTCTTGGTTCTTACACAAGAGCAGTTCAGTGCATTGCTGATATTTCCACCCTCTAAGGTTCATTGGGCCTCTGTCTCCCAAGATATTAATGAATCCCTGGTACACGGATACTGCATATGCACATTCCAGCCTAAACTGTGCTTTGAGGTACTTAGACAAGCTTCCTTACTGAATAAGCCAAGCACTTAACAAGCTTTAGGTATTTATGCCCACAACAGCCCTGTAAGAGATCCCTATTTTTACCTGATGGGGAACTGAGGCATAGGAAAACTACTTATGCTACTTAACATCGGGATATCTGTGATAACTCAGGAACCACGACCAAGTCTCTGATAACCCAGACTAGAATGCCAATCTAAAGACCATTCCTCCCACTTCCTGAGTGATAAGGGTTCAGCAAATCTTATGTACGCAGATTTTCTCCTGCTGACCCTGGAATGTTCTGTGCATAGATGAGCTATCTTGGCGGGCATGAAAGCAAAAAATGTAGTGTCTTTTCCTCCCCCTGTACACCTTTGGACAGAAACTGGTTAGCCAGCAGTATTTTGCTGTGTGCAGCATTTTTTAGTCTTTGATACAAAAATTGATGTTCCTATAGCTATAAACATATACCATTAAAGAAAAGCAAAGCTAAAAAAAAAACCAAACCAGAATAAAGGGGGGAGAAGAAAGAAACATGCTATGTGTGGTTTGTGTACAGAATTCCAAAGCAATTGTAAAATTCATGCTGTTTTCAGTGCCATCTTATTTCTTCTTAATTCCTCGGGAAAATATGTCTCATCACACCCTACTGTTCAACACCCTTTGTCAAAGCTTTCATCAAATATGGAGCAAAAAATAAAAATTCTAAACATTGCTGTACTCAGGACAGTGATACCTACTTTATTTACTGAAGACTGGGATTTCCTCCCTGCACCTGAGTCTGTTTAAATGAGATAGCTCCACTATATCATGAAGAAATACTGCCTACATAGAGATAGCAGCCAGAGGTAGCCACAATGACTTTGCCAGTACAACTCCTCAGATATAGAGTTATTACAAGTCATTATCTCTATCAGACAGGTGAGTCTGCTGAAGTGAGGGGAAGAGACAGGAGAATGAAGAGGAAAAGGTGATGGAGGCAAACACTGCTTGTAAATCATGTGCTTAATGCAGACAAAATCATTTAAAAAAATGATTTCCAGTGAACCAATAACACTTCAGGAGATAAAATGTTTTTATACCTCATTAAACAAAATTTCTGTTTCCTAGGACTAAAACTGTAAAACCTCTATATCCAAGCTCACATGAACTTCAAAACAAACACAATATTCTTTCCAAATAGCAACAACTTTATTAAACAGGGTATCTGCTTCGCTGATACTAAATACTTTCCACATCCCATGTATTGAGCTAGTCAACCTTAGTCTATTATTTATTCTCTAAGTTTCTCAAGGTAAGATTAAAATAATAACCATGAGGAGTCCTTTTAAACAACTTAGACTGCATCTATATTGGTTGTTTGGTCCTGTTACCATAACAAAGCATGGTTTGTGCACAGCTGAAACATCTGTTATCTAGTTCACTTTATCATTTATAACCTACTAAGCAATATCAAGAATGTTGAAAATAGCAGCTTAAAATTATATCACAGGAGTAGGAAGAAATGGCCAGTTGTGCTCCAGGGAAGAAATAACTGTGTTCCTAACTCATTTAATATGATCATGAATGTTTTTGTAAAAAAGTATAAATACTACTGTAATGATCAAGAGGAAGTTTTGAGATCCATTAACTTCTATAAATACTATAGCAGCAAATATTCTTTATGAGAATCTATAGGAGCACCACTGCTGGACTGATGGGGACACTTTATACTTTTATAATGTGCAGAAAATCCAGTTCTACCAATATATGTTATCCCTTGTTTCCTTGTACAAATCAGAGCCACAATGTCCATCTATGTTTAATAGACCTAGATTAAATTAGCCCAATTTATGGATGTGTCCCAAGCTGCAACTTTTAAGCTGGGCCACATTGAACCAAAAGAGAAAAAAACCCAACCAACCAATGAAATATTTAAAACAAGGCCCTGCGTGCTGTGAAGTCTGGCACAATCTTTAACCATAACAAGGCCATAAGTATGGTATTCTCAAGTACCAACACACTAAAATGCATCTAGTTTAATATATCTTACAGATGGCAGTATTTTGCCACAGCAAAGAGATCTTGGCAGGGAAGAACAGAAAACAATAAAAACTGAAGATTTTAGAACTGGATTTTCAGAAACTGGCCTCCATGTTTGAAGATAGTCTGGAAGCAAAGCTTTTAATTTCCTCTGCAGCTGCTGCCAAGAACACAAAAAACCTTGAAAGGAGGAGATGAATGAAGTGGGTTGTGAAGGGAAAGGATTTGCAACAGCAGGATGCTCTGGTGCTGTCCTGTGGCAGAGAAGACACTGAAGTTGGGTCTATTTGCAAAAAATCTCAAACTACTGAAAGTAAAGCTAACTACTAATCCCCCCTCAATACATTTGCACAGGCTAGTGGTCTAGGGTACTCAGCCTTGCAGCACTCACAAAGTCCTTGTAGAGGTACAGTTGCATCTTTGTGATTTACCATTAACTCTCCTTGATTCCTATTTATCTATGAAACGACCTTACCAGAGTCAATGAAAAGGAAAGATTGTGTGATTTTAAACTAGCCCCAGAAAAAGCTGGACCTCAGTCAGTAGAAGCCTCTCCTTGCTTCCTGTGTCCCAAACATTGCTGCTCACCCCTCAGAATAATTCCTGTCTTCTGCATCTTCGTCCTTTGTTCACTGGGGTTGAGGGCTGCAGGGGCAAAGCCGGGAACAAAGCCAGGGCAGTGTGGTGCCAGTCCCTCTCCAGCCCCTTCCTGCAGCTCTCAGTGAGGTCCATGTGACATAATGGTTGCTCACTCCTCTTCCAGTAGGAGGATTTACTCCTAACACCTTCCCACTCCTCCTGGAAGAGAGGAGGCAGAAGGCATGGTGAGTCACCGCTGCCTGCCTGCACGTCCTGTGGATGCACCACTTTGCCTCACCCTCCTCACAGGAGAACTGGTAAAATCCCACATGATGCCTGAGAGATTTCCACTTTGCTGTCTCTTACTGAAAGCAGAATTTACCATCTAGCAGGAAAAACAACTGGGCACAGAATGCTTTGTGGTTTGGTGGGCAAGGCTCCTGGCAAACATGAGAACCAGGCCTCCAGCCTTCTGTGGTCTTCCTTGCAGCACTCAACATACTGACTAAAAGCTGCTGGGAGCCTGTAAGATATCACAAGATAAACTCCAAAAATATTGTAGGATTTGAAAACAGAGAAGAAAACATATGCATATCTCTGCACATGCAAGGCAGTACACAAACAAGTGGGCAAAACAAACCTCATAAGAGCTTCCAAAGTTTTGCCTCATTTTTATCTATTGGTAAAAGAAAACCACTGCGCTATCATTAAGAGGAAGATCTTTGGTTTGTGTTCTCCAAAAGGCACAGTAGTCCTTGGGTTAAATAGGATAGGGAATCACTACTACTACTATAAGGCAGTCATCATGGTAACAGCAGAGAACCTCCCAAGTAAATTAGATTTGCACTGCACAGCACCAGCTCAGCTGAGAGGAGTTATTTGCTCTTCAACCCATTCTTTAATGTGGGTTTTTTTCCTATAAAAAATGTTGAGAGACTGAAATAATGTTTTATAATCATGTTTCTGCTGCTGGCAGTAGAAATACTTAGTCAAGAAAAGGTCTGGAAGCTGTGTTGGGAGATAGTTTTTCCTATAAGATACTCTTTTACTGGGGATAATATTTTCAAAAGCCAGCTTGTCATATTACAGCATTTTTCTTTTCATTTCCTTTACCATTTTATGTTCAAATAAAATTGTTCAAATGATCTCATCAGCTCCTGGTTTGTTTTATTTTTAATATTTTTAGTTTATATCTCTATCTTTCTTATTAAATTTCCTAGCTGCTGAAATAGTAAACATGACTGTTATCATAAGCAAGTAGCCACCTGTTTTCACCCATAAGCAATCTAGTCCCACTTGTGACAGGTTCCAGGTTAAGGAAGAAAGCTAAAGGTTAAAATGAAGCCATGAAACAATGGATTTCTTATCTTGGTTTTATCCTACCCAAGTTCTTCCCAACAGCCATTGGATATACCTTCAGCTTCCAGCCTGTAGATCCTTCCAAGGAAACCCAGCCCACGAGGCAGATGAGCCAAGCCACAAAGAGCAGTGTGGTGCACATCACATATTGAGATAGGCAGGTAACAAAGGGAAAGCTGCAGCTTTTTTCTGCAACACAATATGAAAGTCTACCTTAAAAACTGTCCAGAGCTCATCAGAGATGGCTGAAATTCCAATACTTTCTCCAGTGAGTTGCTCAATACCTTTTTCTCAATCTGCAGTAGATGAGAGCTTTTTAAAAAATGAGCAAGCATGACTCATTTTTACGACCAATGCACCACTCGCAAAATGCTTTCCAACCAGATTGCAGTTCAAATAAGACATGTGTATTGTTGCAAAACAAAATATGCTGGCTGAACAGAATGTATTCATCTATATTAGTTTTTCTTTCTAAATCCAGCACACTTTGAGCTAAATTAATCTGCTGAGTGCTAAATTCATCTACTGAGAGCTACTGTAGATTCAGAAAAATGTTTTGAGTGCTGTAGCAAACAAGTCTCCCTCACTCAGGAACCCTCTGTGGGCTGCTGGTGTTTTAACCATTTTGTCTGCTTCCAAGCAAGGGAGCAGCTGATAGACGAGGGAAACGCTCATTGATTTGCAGGGGCAGCACCACAGCCAATCAGCCCTAGAACGAGGCACAAGCACGGATCTCTCCAACTATGCATATTTATATGCAGCTGTCGTACCTCCAAGTCTCCAGCGAATACTGAGTGCATGTGTGGCCACCAAGGCACACAATGCTACCCTGCAGCCTGCTCTTGCTTCACTGTGGTAGGGGGAGATGCAATATACAGAAACACATTTCATTTTTCCTGGCTTGGCTACCCCAGCAAATTACATGCCTAATACAAGTACACTGTAGCTGCATAAATTCTTAATCCAGAGGCATTTTCAAAGGGCTAAAGGAAACAAGCCTCTTGCAAGAATGTATTTTCAGTAAGGTAGGCTGAGCTACAACAATGGAGTAACAGAGACAAGCATCTTGCCAACAGTGCCAAAAAGCCCCGTGGTACTGAGGGGAGGGTAAGGGAAAGAGCCTTCCCTGGTGCTACCGTGGTGATGCATGGGCAGCACCCAGAGATGTGTCTGTGAATGGGACTCCTCAGCTCAGAAGTGGGGCACAGGGGTTAGGAAGAGTGACAGGAGGTTTTCCTTTTGTTTTAACAAACTCTAAGACTTGAAAACATACCCCAGAAGAGAGAGGTCTGTGGAGCAGAAAAAGAGAAGTCCAAGTAGAGATGTAGGTGGAGAAATGGCTCTGTGAAAAGGAAAACCCAACAATCTGACACTTTTAGGAAGGTTGGTGAAGTAAATGTACCAAGGATTTAGAGGGGCTTGGCTAATTATTTAATGGTCAAGCCATTACTTGTTTACTGAAGTAGAATGGTATTTAAAGCTGTTTCTTACAGTCT
>VYZP01048688.1:12489-49416 GCA_013400635.1 Hypocryptadius cinnamomeus | reverse complement strand
GCACGGCCCTGTGGGGGCACCCAGCCCGCCCCCGCGGGGCGGTCCGCGGCGGGGCGGGACGGGACACCCCGTGGTCGGGTGCTTGGGGGTCCCTGTGCTCCCTCCCCGCTGCGTTCTCCACGCGGGAAGCGGACACGAGGGCCGGGGAGAGATGCCGCGCGTCTTGCTGCCACCTCTCGGGTACCGCTTCTCATCGACCCAGCGGTGCTGTCATCTGTTCAAGTGCCTCACACGTTCTCCGGGTTTGAGTGTGGGCAGATTCGTGTGATGCTTATGATTTTACTTGAGGCTGTTTGTATTCATTCCCGTGGCTATGTACCCGAAAACTTGGCACAAAGCAGGGGTCTTATAAGAAGAATTTGGTGTCAAGTGAGGGTCTCACCTTGGGATGTGCCAGGGCCCATCTAGCTAGCAGCCTTGAGGCAGGCCCTGACACCCATTAGAGAAGGAAGGGAAAGCATAGGAAGAGCCAGAGACCATTCTTCTTGTCTCAAAATCTGCAAATCAGCCACCAAGAGAGGACCAGCCCAAGTGGAGCACAGTGCCAGGCTGGGGCCTGGCAAAAAGCAGCTCTGGGCACTACTGGACAGTCAGCACTGTCAAGATAATCAGGGTAGCCTGGGGCAGGCAGGGCACACATTTGCCTTGTCCTGGTCATGCAAAAGACAGCAGTGGAGCAGAAGTACAAGGATTCAGAAATTCACCCACCCCTTTTCATTTGGCTTTTCTGATGTGCATCCTTCAGCATGAAACTGGTGTCAGTTCTCCAGTGGTTTCATCCAATCACCTGTCTAGGGTTCACAGCCATCACAAAGCACAGTAACATGCTTGCATTAACTCTACCTGTCCTGACCACTACTTTCTTCACCTTCTCATCCTCCTGCCTGAACCATGACACTGCTGCTGCAGGCAGCCACAAACCACCCTGTTCCACTTCCCCATGTCCTCTGCCCTGTGCTGAGCTGTCGTTGTGCCACTCTCTGTGTCCACTCAGAAGCTCCCGGCTCACTTTCTGTTTATCCTTTGACAAATCATACAGTCTCTTGTTACCATTTTAGCAATTTGAATATTCCAATGCATACGTATGTTTGTATGAAATGGTCGCAAAGTTCAGCGGACGGCGGGGGACACTCTCCCATTCCTCGAGAGGTCGGGAGGGCAGCAAAGGCTTTTGGCCTTACTTGGGTGAGACACTTGCGACAGTGGTGAAAGAAAGGAGTCGACTTGGTCGGGGGCTAAGTCCAGGTTTATTGAGGAGAGCTCCAGAGAGACCCCCCAGGGGAACCAACCAGCAGAAGCCCAGAACTGGGCTGTGCAACACAATATAAACGGAGGTGGAACCGGGGGCGGAGATCACCCACTTACCAATGGGAAAGCTCAGGGGCATGGGGACTGGGGATACTGATGTTCCAGGGGACCAACAAAGGTGTTTCAGGGACTCTGGTACCTGAGTCTTTCACTCTACGCCCCTTGTGGAAGGTTCTGGACTGGTGGGACAGGTTGTCGAGTGACGGGCAGGACACTGGGGAGGAGTTGAGGGGATGACTAAGCATTCTTTAGGGAAACTGGGTGTAGGAGTAACAAGATTGACAGGGAGGAGGAAGGAGGCAACAGGGGCAGAACCATTACAATAAGGGGATACCGGAACAAACTATAGCAAATCATAACTGAACTTGAGATTGTAACTGAACAACACAATACAACACTGAGCGTTCCTCCTTCCCTGTCCTGATCTCCCATTATCCACTTCTTCCTACCTCTCCTATCTGCCCCAGCTCTGCCACTGGTGGATTTTCCTCTAATTCCAGTAAGAGGTTATGTGTGTTTAGCTGTGAAAGCCTGATCCATAGTAAATAAAGGGAACCTGAGATCTCGGACCATGCTCCTCCATCAGCTGGCATTCTTCATGCAGTCATACACTGGACTTGTGAACTTGTCTTTTTCTTCCCTGTTCTCATTTTTCCACTAAGAGAGAGCAGCTCATGCCTGGGCTTTTGGCACCACTCCCAGTGCAACACAGGATCAGTGGGATGAGGCAGACCCTGACAGAGCATATGAAGCAGGCTTCTAGCCTGGCACATCCCAGTTTGCCTGTAGGGTGCTTAGTCCCGCCGTGTTCCCCATCTCCTACGGAGAGACGCTAGGGACTATGAGGAACACAAAGGGAACATTCAAAGCGAGTGACAGGCTCAGATTCCAAGTGAACCACGCTGCATCTCTACTAGAAAAAAAGATAATTCTAAGACAGGAGCTCACACTATGCAGCCCTCCATACATGGCTTAGAGAGCTCCCTGGTGTGGTTTTGGCCCATGCCAACTAGCACTTTCCCAGCCAATACCCAGGTCTGTAACAAGTTGTGGCTTGTGCCAGGGCCTGTCCCTAGATGGCCATTTGGATGTGCCCATGTGGATGTGGGACACATCATACAGCTGGGATTAGAGAAAGGGGCCCGTCATTGCCTCGGCTTCTTTTTAGCACGATAGATGTACTGCGAGGTGCTGGCAGATGAACTGTGAAGAGACAGGGCTACAAAAAAGTATCAGTGACAGTGTAGAAATGAGGCAAGTGTTCTGCAAAACCATTTCCCAATTCATTCTGTCCTATTTCTTCACCCCCTTTTATTTATTGTGCTTTCACTCCTCCTGTGTATCCTCTGGCTTCACTGACACCCTCCTGACCACTACCCTCCCTTTTCAACAGCTGCTTTCTGCACTGGAGCGTCCCCGCTCCTCCTGTCTCTTTGGCTTCTCTTTTCTGATGCCTCACTTTTGTTGCTTCTGCTCCTCTTTGCCACTCCCATCCTTTCTGCTCTGTACTTAGCATTTTGGCTATTTTTTTCTTGCCATGACCCAGTTCCTTCCGGAGCCTTATCATCACTTTTTTGTTTCCTTCTGCCCCTTTTGTGTCCTATTCACTTATTCCATGCTCCTGCTGGCTATCTCCAATCAGCTGCCCAGCTCCAGTTTCTCCTCCATCAACTTCTGCCCAACCCTAGCCCCCCAGGCTCTTTCTTTTCTCTCCTGCTGTATTTCATTGTCCTGTTTTTCTTTTCTGATATTGTTCCCGCTTCCCACATCCCCTCCTTGTGGTCCCAAATGCTGCTGCTGCATGGCTGCCCTTTCCCACTCTCACTCTGCTGGTTTCCAGGGTCCCCTCTGGTGCTCCCGGAGTGTCTGTTCCCTTCCTGCCTTTGTCTCTTGGTCTGTCTCTCCTCTTCCCTCTTTGTTCTCAGCTTTTTCCTCCCTTGGCCTCCTCCTCTCCCAAGGGGAGGTGGTTTCATGCTAATGCAAAGCTGCAAGGTCTCAAGAGCAACTTCCATCAGCCTGATGTAATTTCTACCTGCTGCTTTTGCATGTTTTAACGCATTCTCCAAAATTGACTTGGATGGCTGCTTTGCACTGTCACTTCTTTATCAGGGGCCTCACTTGAAGCCCTCTGCAGCCAACAGGGCCTTTCCTCTGGCTCTTGAGACCTTTCAGGCAGTGTGGAGGCTGAGGCCCTGCTGAGGCAGATGCCCCCTGCAGCACCCCAGGACTGTTGCTTAGCAGGTGAGAGGGCACACAGGTAGCAGTAACAGCCATAAATAGGCAGCGTTGCTTTCCAGGCTGTTTCTCAAAGCTTTAGGTTGCTCAGGGTTGTCCCTGTGCCGTTCTGGAATACAATGCCATTGTTCAATACAGCTAATTGCCAAGACAGTCACTTAAGGGAATGACAGAGCACGGAACCGTGGGGATATAACAATTGTGGCACCTCATGGAGCAACACAGTCAGGTCACTGAGAGGGACTTGAATATATTGAGCTATCTTAAGAAGCTTTGGTTTTGATTGTCCCTGAGAAAACTGTGTGGAACTGGACCTGAGAACTGCAGGCAGGAGTGGGCACTTCGTGGGGCAGCATGAGAATGAATCAGTGCCTGTGAGACACTTGGGATCCCCGCTCCAGTGCATGGCAAAGAGTGAAATAATGGCAGCAACAATAAAAAGAGTAAAATAATAGCAGCCACCAGGAAAGAAGAATAGTGTTTTAAAAACTTGTTTCCTTTCTGGTTTTCTCAACAATAAAAGTTGGACAGATTTCAGTTTATAATTGCATTATACATATTTTGTAACATTTTTTAAAATTTCAAATATGTTTCTCAGAACTAAAGCAATTTGGAGACTGCAAAAATGCAGTTTTAAAACTAGTTTCATTAATTTGCTTGCACTAGCACACATCCCATCTTTCACATTTTTTCTTTCTGTGAATTTGCTATTCTGGGGAAAAGTATAAATGAATGGAAACAAATTTGAAAGTCAGGAAGCAGTCCAAATCAAATGGGATTTCTTTAATCTAGAAGTTAAATGGAAATTTCTCTTGCTATAACCATAATATGAGCAGCCATGTTGAGGAAGAATGACAGAGGTTAAAATTCATCCCTGAAAAGTGGTCAAGTCAAGACATAAGCATCATTCATTTCACCTCTGGTTTGTGGTCATTTGTAAGACTTACTGTGCTACATAAGGGAAATGAGTACAGAGTTGATCAGTTTGTAGACGTTCCTCCTTAGTATTTTTTCTTTTTTTGCATCTAGGTTGGTGCTTGTTTTAACATGAACGATCCGTTGTAGGATTTTTATTTCTGTGAACCAAAATCATTTTTTATTAGGATGACTAGAAAATGTACCCCCTCAAACTATGGGTTTTCCCCCACTTTAGCACAATAGGCTCCAAAAAGGCTGTGGTTACACCACATAATCAGGGGGCAGGGATTCCTACCAGCACAGCAGTTAGCACATTTTCCAAAATGCCCGTGCAGTCCATATGTGCTGGTTTTCAAAACACCAGCCTCCACAAGCCTTGGCTTTGAAAATGGGACTTTTTTTCAAAGACCCTGGTTCTGAGGCATTAAATTCTTACTCTTTTAGCCTCTGCATTTTTATCACCTCTCATCTTTTCTGCAGTGCTCCTGAAAAGGTTGGTTTTCAGTGCTTCAGACTGGCAGGAATATTTATTTTTCAGTAGCTATATTTTGGCCCAGGAGTTGTTTGCCCTTCCCCACATGGATCTTCCCTTATGGATAATGGGCCAGCTCCTCTCCCTGCCTCCCTCCCAGCCAGGCTGCCCTGCTCTTGGCTGAGAGTATCTTCTGAGATGGAGCACCAAACTCCTTCTCTGCTGCCTGCATTCTGGACTGTCACATTAGCCAATTTTTTTTTTCCTTAACACAGAAAACCATCCTTTTTTTCCTAAACATATTTATTTCAGCATGCCCCATCTCCAAACCATCAACATAAACCTCAAAAATCGAATCAGATCAAGATTTTTAACTGCCCAAACTATGGTGTGTGAACTAACAGCAGACAAAGGAGCATTCCCAAATAACTAGGGTTGCTTTAGGAGTCTGAAGTACCTCCTGCATTGTGGTCCTCCAAAGAAAGTCCTGTTTCAGTTTCCAAGCATCCTGCAAGGGATCTGCACCTTTTCCAGCGCCCCACAGCCCGCAGAGCTCTTCCAGATGAGTCCCCCCATGTTCTGGCTCAGTGGAGACTTGTGCAGCCCCACAACATGGGGACAGGCTCTCCCATTTCTCTTCCTTTTGCTCCTGCTTTTGCTCTTTTCTTTTTCACAAGAAAAGTCGGGAGAAGGAGCAGGGCTAACCCTATGCATCACTGTTGCTTTTTGCAGTGTTTTATTTTGCCACAAAACAGTGGCAACTTTGTTTCTCTGCAAGCTCTTTGCATTTTTGTCACTGTCTCAGATTAGAACCACATTGTCTCTCACTCACAGTTAAAAACTTAATACGTGGATGTGAAGAGGGAAGCCATTCCTGCATTCTTGTTATATCAAAACACATCCTGACTTCAAGAAAACAAATTGCAGCCTATAGATCAGGAGAAAGGGAAGAAGTTTGCAACAGTGATTCTGCTTTCATTTGCTCTGGTGTAGAAAATTAAAATGATGTAGGAAATTGTTTTTCCTGTTTAGGATAGATTTGATTTTGAAAAATTACTGCTAACTTTGTAAACATTAAAATAGACGCAATAAAGATGTGAAATTTCACGCAGGGGATCCACAATGTTTGTATAATTATAAGCATATGGTTACTTTACACGAAGTCTCTGTTATACTTTTATTTACTAGTGCTTGGGGAAAACAGAGGTTCTCAAATTCAGTGTTTATTTACATGTATAGGGAATGTCACAGTCTCCATTAACCTGTCATAATCTCTATTTCTGTCTTGGAACTCCAGCTATATAAGCCAAACTCTCACTTACACCATCATTTCCAATTTGTTCAGCTACTCTGCTAAATCAGACAATTTCTGTAATTTCTAAATGTATATCCTGCTGCTGGTGGTAGGAT
The DNA here is from genome assembly GCA_013400635.1 of Hypocryptadius cinnamomeus. NCBI lineage: Eukaryota > Metazoa > Chordata > Aves > Passeriformes > Zosteropidae > Hypocryptadius > Hypocryptadius cinnamomeus. The sequence goes on along the minus strand of VYZP01048688.1, from coordinate 43,073 downwards.
GAGAACTGCTTACCACCTAAGTGCCTGCTTATTTCAGCTCTTGAGGGGGTAAAAGTGAAAGCTGTTGCTTCGATGCAGTTTTCTTTGTTCTGAGGAATTTTGTGGGACTTTAATTTGTTGTTTTCTTTTTAGTCTGAATTTCTGCAAGGCTATGAACCAGCCCTGGAGGATACTCAGCATTTTTTCTTTGATATCCACAATTCCTAATTTTATAGGACACAAAAGGAACTCAGATCCAGCAGGATTCAGCCCTCAATTTGTGGGCTGAATTACATTATTTTTTGTCTTTTATACTGAGTGGCCATATGCCTAGGGCTGTTCTGTGCTTCAGGAAGTGTGGGAGCTCATATATGCACAGTAACTTCACATTTTAGAAGAAAGGTGAAATAATTTGCAGAATTCTTTTGCGCTTTTTCCTTCTACGTAAGAATACGTACAGTTTTGATAAGCGAGATTGAACTGTGCATTTGGGGTTTTTTGGGGGGAATACCTCAGCTCTGACTTCCATCTTTGGCTTCACTCAAGCTGGTGCTATTAAATGATGCTTGCTGTTGTGGATGATCAGAACCACGCATTCTGACTGGAGAGGGACAGGGACATAGAGGAAATTCCTTTCAAAAGTACATTAAGGAGTTTGCTGCAGTGTTGCATCTGGCCTAACACTGCAGTCTGGCCTAACAGCACAGAGAAATTTATTTGCATCCTTTTATTTTACAATTCCTTTCTCACCGATCTCTTTTTCCTTCACGTCTCTCTTGTCACTTCAGCACTGCATTGCCACGTGGAGCATGGCAGCTGGCTTTTCTCACAGACCCTGAGATGACTTCAAGATGTCTTGGTTACTGTTCTGTTACCAGTTCTGGAGAGAAAATGAGCACTTATTTGACACCTCAGAGGTGTGGGTACCAATCTCATCCCTACTCTCACTACCTCAGGATTGTCACCGTGTGTCTCCTTACTGTTGTTTCTGCCCATTCATTGTTTCAGCTACAAACTCCTCAGGACAGGATTTGCTTTCTACCATGCCACTGTCACTTAATTATTTTCTTGGTAGGGAAATTTTGATTTTTCCTTATGTTAGTTCAAAGCAATCCACCAGTGCTAGCTCTGCCTAGCCCACTGGGTGTTGCTTACTGCCTTCCCAGACCAATATCTGGAGCCATTCGCCCTAGAGAAACCCTTCAGGAGCAACGCAGGAGAGTCACTGAATACAGATCCAAACCAGGCAAGTGCCAATGGAATAGGCTCTGGCAAACAAAACAAACTCCTGGGAAGCATAAAATTCATTTTGACTCTTGGTAATGCTTTGATATTGGATGGAGATGGGCTGCAGCAGTCCTCAGGCTGGGGATATTCCCTTGTCCAGAGAAGTTGTCCTTGAGGATGGTGGCAGGGGAAGGAGAGGCACAGGCTAAACTCTGTGATGGTGACAGCTGTCACAGTAATTCCACTCTTTTCCCCTTCCTTTTTGTTTGGTTTACTGAGGAGGGAGTGAAAGGCATAGAGGGGAGGAAGAGGGGATCAAGGAAAGACAGGAAATGGCAAGCTAATAGTGGTTTTATATCAGAAGGTTAGATGCCAGCTGCATCTTCCCCATTGAATAAAGGGACTTGATGTGAATTCTGCTCCATCTCAGAAAACATCCCCACATGTTGCAAGTGTTCCTTTCCCTTTACATTTCTTTTTTTGTATTTTAAAATCTCTGTAATTTTGAAAAGCCAGTTTTCCTATCCCTGTCACAAGAGAGGCAGGCACAGCAAAGGGAAGCTGATGACTTGCCCTGGAGAAACAGTTGAAATATTTCTCCAAGGGGCAGTGCTACAACACAGTCCCATGCCTGCCAGCAGCCACAGGGAGCTTCCATGCTCCTAGCCCAGCCAGCCATAGTGTCCATCCTTCATAGGTCCCAAATTAACTCAGCTATTCTGTGCAGTAAAAGAAGCTTAAACAAGCAGTAAGATGTTATCATTAGAGGCTTCCTATTAAACTATGACTATAAATACTGGCATAGGAAGGATAAAGCTTTCTCAAGCTAAGCATGTCAGAAGATAATATTTCCTTCAACACTGTCCACAAAATGTATTGGTTGACCAAAGTGTTTATCAGTGCTACCTCTTAGGAAATCAACAAGTTCATTTTCAGTTCCTCTGACTGCTTTATATTTAATGCAGTAATGTGGTTACCTATTACATAAAACTGCATCATTAAATAGATTCCTCAAACCATTTCAACACCACAAAGGCAAAAGACTTACTCAATGCCAAGGCTCAAAAACAAGCATTCACCAGCTAGAGAACAGCAAAACCCTTTTGCCTGTAGCATATTTTGTTTCCTTTGCAGCTTAATCATAATTCTGAATTCCCTTATTTTTAATGCTTGTTCTGGGATTAATTAAATCAGCTTGTCTGATCCTGAAGCTGCTGTTGTGAACATTTATTCTTTGTTAATCTATGGTGGGGTTTTTTCTATATACAGGAGCAGTGGCAGCAAGCCAGAGCAATGCCAATGTGCTGCATCAAACAAAGAGCTCTAAAGCAGAAGTGTTTGTGGAGTATTCTTCTTCCCCACTGTTGCCAATGCTGCCCTGGCATGGGGAATCACTTCCACACCTCCTATACGTGCATGGTGTGAGCAGACACCAGTGAGTCAGGAGGGAACTGGGAGTGATGGCAGAATAAGAATATTAGAGCATTTACAAGTAAAATTATGGGCATGGCCTTTATCCTGGGTATTTTATCTGTGCCAATCAAGCAGCAAAAAAGCCCCTTATAAAAGCCAAGCTGAAACTGTGCAAACAGTGTAGAAGACAACCCTCACGCTCGCTGCGGATCAAACAGAATAAATGTACAATAGCTTGGGAGGTGCTGGTTTGCCTCTGAATGTCTGAAGTTTGGACAGATTTGCTCACTTTGGGTGTGGGCCCAAAGCCATCCACAGGCAAGGGGAGTGGGCTGGGGCAGAGAGCTGACCTTTTTATTGCAGGGCTGGCCTAGGGTCATCAGAAGAAACCTGCTGCCGTTCAGCCTGCAGCGCCTTTTCATCAGCGCTGCTCTCACTGACAGTAATGGGAATTACGGTCGCAGTTTAGCTTTCTCATGTGCCAGGGTACAGCCGCACACAGTTCTCCTCTTTATAAAAGAAGACCAGGCACTCTATAACTGCTAAGAACAGGCTGTCTGAAAGGTGTTTTATTAACTAAAGTTGGGGAAGAAAATGAAACTGAAAAGAATACGACTGCATATTAAACTACATGAAGTGGTCATGACAACTGGGAATCTCGGTATCATAAAATTTTAACAGCTGGATGCAATCAGTGGGGATTTTCCATTTTTCTTTTTTGTTAAGCTTAAGAAAGAAAAAGAGGAAGAAGAAAAAAAGAAAAATAAAAGCTTCATTTTACTCAAGCAAGCTTTTTATCCAGCTCAGCTTTCTTTGCTTAATAACAGAAGTTGTCTTTACTTCTCTATAAATCTCAGCACTGCCTGTGCTTAGCTGACATCGTCCTTTTCCCGGGGCAGGGATTCCACAACTGGAGGTGTTCAATATCCCCAACAGCAGCACGACAAGGAATGGAAACCAGAGAAATGCATGTTATAGGGAGACTTCCCCCGTGTGTATGCAATTTTTAGAACTTACCAAATAATTAATCAAAATCAAATTTCGCCTCACAATTCATCAAGACTCAACTGTGCCTGAAATCCCACAGTAGTTCTTCAGCAAAAGGACAAAGTTCCACGGTAAGTCAGCAGAAACACTTTAATGTTTGGCTGGGCATCTTCTATTTCATCGCATGCAGTCTCAGCCCAGGCTTTCACTTATGTACCTTTCTTTCTTTAGCACTGCTTGCTTCCTGGTAATGTCAGCACTTGCCCTGAGGTAGCTGAAGAAACATTTCATGGACTGAGCTTTATCAGATCTATAGAAACAGAGGGCATTACTGAAAAATAATGTAATGGATTTCCTACCCCCACAAAAAGCATATATTTAAAAAAGAAGGTCGGAATTGTATATAATTCATGGAATGGTATTCCTTGATAGCTCCAGTGAGGACTGGCTTATTTGTCCAGGGAGTAATAGGATATTATTCAGCATAACTGAGTTTGATGGCTCTCTGTCTGACTTGCATGGCTTTGCTTAGGCAGCCTTATAAACAAGCATGTTTCCTCAGTTCATTGTTATTTCTGTGTCTGTTAAAATGCAAACTGACTCCAAACTTCTGACTTCACCTTTCAATGCTTACATGTGCATTTTTATTTACTAAAATAACTTCATTTTTCTTTTACTGATGGCTCATGAAGCCTACAACAGCATCCACACATCTGAAGAAAATCTCTTGTTGCATTTTCAGCCTCTCAAATCCCACTTGTCTCCAAAGTCACAGGTTTTCCAGAGCAGAGGTTGAATATAAGCTCCCAAGCCCTTGTTTTGAAGACTGTGGATGGGCTTTGCCTCTCCTGAGAGACTCAGCACTGCACATTCGTACTGAGGGCCAGAGCAAGGCAGGATGAAGCTCTGAGGATGCAAAAAGAGCAGATGTCACCTGGGGAATTCTCACCTTCAGTTTCACAGTTCCTTCAATGGTTGCTCTAAATCATGTTTTCCATGTTCTTCCACAAAATAATTTGGAAACACCTGTAGAAGGGCCAAAATAAACACTAGCAGATGGTGTTTGGAAAACGTCAGGGGCTGTGCTTTGATGAGGTGCCTGGGAAGGGAGCCGAGCACATCACCTGGCAGTGCCCGTATCGGTGAGCTGTGGAGAAAACCAGTGGGCAATGAAATGCTGGCTGGGCTTGGTGACTGCACAGACCGGGGATGGGGGCTGTGTCTGGACTGTGAAGCACTTCTGAGTGGTGGGCTTGCTTCAGTCCCACATGTCTCTAACTGAAGTAAGCAAAGATGCTGCGTGTGCTTTGAGCAGAGATGTAAACTCAGAGCCACTAGCACAAGTTAAATGATCAGAGCAGAGACAAGAAGTATGCTTTTCTACGGAGAGCCAGTTAAAAGTACAACCAAACCACCATGCTTGGACTACACTGTGTATTTCAGAGGCTTGTGCAAGGGAGAAGAAAGAGAAATTGCTGCTCAGGGGGTCCTCGGGAGGATCACCGAGTCATTCCACACATCACTCCAAATGAACTAGCAGCATCCAAGTGAAAACCGGGAATTCTGTGAATGAACGTCCTCGGAGGGAGATGTCTGAGTGAAAACAGGGATCGTACTGGCACCTGACAGGCGTCACCACTGGGTGACACGAAATGAGCTCCGTGGGACCGGCACTTAAGACTCCGAGCAAACTTTCCCCCCTTAAGGCCAGGATCTGAGGAGTGCGCGGGCTTGCGGGGGACACACGGCGGAAGGGCCCTGCTCCCGTTTCCTCACCTCCTCCTCGCACCTCCAGCTTATGGACGGCCTGGAGAGCCCGGTGCGCTCCGACCCCCGGCCGGGAAAGCGGCCAGAGGAGGGCACGGGCAGCCCCTTCCCCCAGTTACCGGGACAGCGTCACCGCTCTGGTGCCGCCCGGTCACGCCCGGTCCCGCTCTAGTGCCGCCCGCTGCCGCTCCGGTGCCGCCCGGTCCCCCCCGGTCCCGCTCCGGTGCCGCCCGCTGCCGCTCCGATCCCGCCCGGTGCTGCTCCGGTGCCGCCCGGTGCCGCCCGGTTCCGCTCCGATCCCGCCCGGTTCCGCTCCGATCCCGCCCGGTGCCGCCCGGTGCCGCCCGGTTCTGCTCCGATCCCGCCCGGTGCCGCCCGGTGCCGCCCGGTCCCTCTCCTCTCCCAGGGGCGGCCGGGCCGTGCCCGGTGCGACAGCGCCACCTGGCGGCCGGAGCGAGCCGCGCGGCCGCCCCCGGGGAGCCCCTTCCCCCACGGCCCCCGGTAGGTTCTCCCGGTTGGGATTCCTGCTGGGATTCCCGCTGGGACACACCGCGCACTCCCCGCTCTGGGTGTCCCTGAGCGCCGCTGTGACAGTCACACGGCCCTTTTCGAGGACGGTTCCCTTAATTTTGTCTCCATTCCCTGGGGCGGCGCTGCCCATGGGGTTGTTCTGCTGGAGGGCCTCCACTTCCCAAAAATTTCTGACCTCCTTTTTGTGTTCATTTGTTCCACATGCTCATTCCGGTCCCCAAAGCAGGAGCCCGACTTTCCCATATGACACTTGCCTTGCATGCTGCGAGGATCTAGCAGGAATGACAGCACAGACAGGGAGCAGCTACAGAGAGCATCCATGGTGGGGAAGCCAGAAGGTAAAAGCTGGAACAGTGGGCATCCAACTAAATCACACAGCAGGATTATGAGATAAGGGGTTTTATCACAATAGCAAAGAGGAGAAATGCAGAAATATGAAAAATTGAAAGTTATTTTCCTACACTTAGCATAAGTCTGGAAAGAGTGAAAAATTTGGAGAGAAGCAGCTCAGCATGTGGTGATCCGTGGGTGTTTGCTACCTGATGGGTGCAGCAGCTACCCAGGGGACTCCTGTGGCCTTTGCTGCAGGTGTTCCCACAGAGAATACAATTTTTCCAATGATTCATGCTTTTTTTCCATGTCCTCACAGGACAGCTTTGTAAATAAACCCTGTGTGAGCTCTGTCTGACACTACAGGCTCACAAAGGTACCCAGCAAAATGATAAAGCCAGCATGAGCTTCAGGAGCGGTTCTGTAACTCATGCAGACCTGGGCACATATATGAGGCTGTCCTGGAGCCAAACCCTGCCCCATGTGTCACTCACCAGTGCCAGAAGCACCAGTTTTGTTTCCAGATTACTCTTTGCTACAGGTGTAAAGTGCTAGAGCACAACTGTGGCGGATGGAGTCATGTTACACTCAGTTTTGTCACCTCTGCTAGATAGCAATGACTTCTGTCAAACCACCAAGAGGCTGGCAATGCCAACAGGCACAGTAACGTCTAACAGAGCCTGTCTGTCTGCAGGAGCCACACACAGGCTTAGCATCCAAATGGTCTGTGAGACGATACAAGTGGTTCTGCAGCTCTGCTTGCACAACCAGGACTCTGCTGCAGAAGTGAGGTCCTTCCATGGCACCTGAGCCCTGCAGGTCGTTGTTTTCCACTCCTTAGAAAGTTTTCTTCTTGATGTAGAATGAACTTCTAATGATTTTTCTTTTCTAACATTCACATACATTCCATTCTTTCAACTTACTGATGAGTGTAGCAGCCTGCTTTCCATTTTCACAATATGTTTTGCCCATGAACTTAATTTTCTCATCAGATTTTGGGAGCTGCAGAGGCACTTGGAAAGTTCTTGGCTCATGTGCACTGCGCCAGACCACACCTTCTCCTTGAGGGATTCCCAGGCTTTCAACTCAAGGCTGTGATCTCTGTAAACCCTTGTCTGTGATGTCTGAATATTTGTAATACTTCTCATTGTTCAGGATTTAGCTCCATCCAAGTGCATGGGGTGACTTGCCATTCACCAGCAGATATGTTCCAGGCTTCCTCCAGCAAATTTTTCTCACCTCTCCAAGCTCTCCTGTGTACACCAGCAAGCTGTCAAGGAGGGTGGGGAGAAGAAAATCATGGTGCCCTCAGAAGTCAGCAGAAAACTTTTCACTTGCTTTTGCAGAGTCCATGCCATGCCTTCTCTGCTGACCCCGCCGGTGCTTGGGCAGTGTCCCAGCTCAGCCCTCAATGAGGACTTTGGGCTGTTCCTGCTGTGAGCTGCAGCCCTGTGAGGTGCATGCTGCCTTGTGGGGGTGTGAGCCTTGCTCAGTGCCCATCTCCTGCTGGGTCAGCCCCTGGCCATCTCTGCTGCATCCACAGAACTGCACGGCTGCAGGTCTGGAAGGGGTTTGTGAGTGGGAGCAGAAAGATCGCTCCTAAACACAATCTCTCTGGGTGTGAGAAAGATGGAGACTTCAAATTGTGTCTGGACTACACAGTACTTTGTAAGCTTTGGTGCAAGAAAAGGGAGAGCCTGGGATTTCCAGTGAAAGAAAAACGTCTGCAGAAATAAATAAAATTTAAGATTAATGGAGCTGTAAGGACAATAATTGGAGAACTACATGCTGATAAATTTTTATCACACAATAATACATATGGCACCAGCAAAGAGAGTCTGTTTTCTTTGCTTAAGCATATGAACTACCACACATTTATAAAAGCAACCATTCCTATTCTCTTACATTGTTTGGAATATGTTTGAAACGCACAGTCAAGTGTGGGGAAATGTCCAAAAAAGTTGCATCTGTCTGGTTTATGACTGACAGGAAAGGCCAAGCAATTATCTGAACTCCTGATGGGACAATTTTGTTCAGATGTATTTTGGGGTCAGGAGGCAAGGATTTCATCAGAGAGACTTCTGCAGCTTATGAAACATACAATGTGTCCAAAACAAGGTCTGAAGTTGATTAGACATAAGTATTCAAAAGGAAATGATTTACATGACAGCCCTGGATGTATCATCCTCTCAGTAAGATCTGACCCAGCAAGGCTGAGATAACTCACTTATGAAATAGGGCTTGTGGACCCAATTAAGGCAATTTTTTTCTTTTTCCATTGTAATGTTTTGCAGGGAATTAGTATATAAATCTTCAGGAACCAGGTGGAAATGTAGGAACAATTCCTCAGCTGGTGTAAATGAGCGTAACTCCACCAACTGGAGCGCTGGAAAACCAGGGCCATGGTTTCTAGATGGGCTAGCAGGTTTTGCTGTGTTTTGATGCTGTTTGGCAGGGGCTTTGAAAGAGGTAACACAGTTGCCCAGGCAGTTACAAGGCTGCACATGTGTGTGGCATGTGCTGCATCTTTTCCTCCAATGCAGCAGATGCCACACACATGCACAGCTCTGTCACGGCCACCGGGTCCAGGGGGTCTGCTCAGGACAAAAAAAATGTTTCCCTTGTTACACGGGGCTTTGCCACCGTGAGTATTTTGGGGACACCTGCTGTTGGCACTGAGAGGCAGCAAGAGCATGAGGATTTTTTCTGGTGCAGCATTTTCCTCCTCTTTTTCACCCACAAACCATAGAGGCTGAGTGCCTTCATAGGAAAGGATCACAGAGAAAGTAGGAAAAATAATAGTTGACCTTCATGTCTCCTCTTCTTTTTTCCTGTTGCCTTTTTTGGTTTTTTGGGGAAGGCAGGGTGGGGATGGTAGGACAGCAGACAAACCAGTCTATTTTCAAATGTTTCATTCTTGATGTGTTTAAACATCGTTTATTTCTATGCATTCTGCATTTTAGTTTTCCAACTCTGGCATGCACATAGAGTTTACTGTGAAAAATTGAGAATGAATATTTTTAAATTCAAACAGGTTCACTTTTTAAAGCTTTCTTCTCACAGATGAGACCTCTTTCTCACACCTTCTTAGAGGGCTTTGCAAAGGTCCCTCATGCTTTTACCAAGACAGGCTTGATGTCTCTGGAAGATTTATTAGGAGTCACAACTTAATCAAGGAACCAAGAAAGATTCATTTTTCATGCAACTTGTACAGCATCATCACCTGAGAGGCTCAGCACTAGTAAATCTTGCTGGCATACTGTGGAGGGTGATCCCAAATTTTCAGACTCCCCAAATGCAAACTGAAGGGATACACTGCTTTATGTCTCCTTCCAAGCTGAAAAGAAATATGTTTGAGAAAGAAGCCCTTTAGATGGCAATTTAATTTGGGGCAGATGTGCCCGACAGCCATGACATCATCCTAAGGCAGGTCTTTTCTACTTCTCCACTCGCCCCCTCCCCGGCTTTACAGGAAAGGTATGGAACATAAAGGGATTTATCAGGTGTCTTATCATAAATGTGCTTTATATCCTGAAGTGCATCTGTGAGCTGGTTCTCATAGGTAAAACCAGCTGTTAGCTTTGAATAAGGACAGATAAACAGAAAAATAAAAGACTGTGCACGGGAAAAATTTCCAGCCATCGTGTATGTTGTGAGAAAGAAGAATAAAACCAAGTATACATGTTTTGTCTCTAAGCATGTGATTTCTTTCAATGTCAGGACTATCACTGAATTTGCTTTCATCTGAAAGTGAATTCAGCTCTGCATTCAGCAGCAAGCAGTGCTGTTCACTGGGAACCTGGAAAGCCATCTTTGGCTGAGAGACGAGGCTCTGTCCATTTAATCACTGGCACCTCTGCCGAGGCAGCCAACGCAGGCGGACAGGAATCCTGCCTGTCAAGTGGGTTTGGCTCTCTGAACTCCCCTCCTCAAAACCTCCAGCCACCACCAAATTAATTTAACATTGATTGACAATTTTGCCTGAGGAACACATGGCTGTCAGAAGTTAGGTGCCAGTGGCCTGGGAAGTACCCAATTTATTTAAGTACCTCTTTGGAGAATACAACCCTGGAGACTAAATCACAGCCTAGGATCAGGTGGATTTTTGAGTCTAAAGTCCCAACTGAGATGTGTTTTAGGTTACCTAGATCTTGCCCCTATTTTATACCAGAATTATACTAGAAGGACAAAATATGGAGCTTCAAGCTGTGGCAGGCATAAAGGAATCTTGTAGCATGCTTTTGTAGGTGGGAAAGATTTTGTCTCCATTTTCCATAGGTGTACTGGGAAGCATAGAAATCCCGGAGTCTTTTTTCAGAGTTTTTTATGTTGTGGTTTTGGGGTTTTTTATGTGGAGGCCTTTCAGTTTTCAAAGAGCAGTAATGTCCAGCCTTCTGGAAAAAAACACAAAGACCTCTTGGTACAGTGCAGCTTGTAAAGAGGAACGCATAAGATACCTCATCATTTAGCCAGTGCTTGTGATACACCACACTGAATGTGCACCCACTATGTGACAGAAAAACTCCTGTGCCTTCACCACACAAACTCTGCTTGTTTTCTTGGGTGAGGGGGAAGAGTGCCTGCCGTGAGGAGAAAGGCTGCTGGGACAAGCAGTATTGCTCATCACTGCACGCCGCTTGCTGGGAGAACAAGATGATCTGTGCTGGTGCTAATAAACCAGGGGAAGATTGTCATGTCCATAAAAGCATAAAGATCTGCCTAAATGAAAAAAGAGGAAGGAAAAAATGCTAAGTGAAAAAAAAAAAAAAGCTAACTTCGGTACTCACTCTTTTTGCTCTTTAAATATCTGCAGCCAGCAATGCTCGCAGGGAGTGCCAGGAATACGAAAAGGTTGAGGAAGGGTGAGTGCTAGCAGTCTCAGCCTTTTCACACTTGTTGCTGCTGAATCATAAAAACTCCACATAGCTCCACATAGCCCTGTTTGGGGCTGTGTGAGCTATTGCCAAGATAGTGATATCTCTGGACCAACACAGCTTTCCATTGTGGGGAACTGCATTGACCATTCTGAGGGAAGCAGGGGGTAAGATTTATCCAAACATAATAGAAATTGTGTATCTGGGGGTAAAAAAAAAGAGATCAGGATAAAATTAATTTTTACTGCAACCATTTATTTTTTGGCTTTGTGAAAACTGTTTCAAGTCATTGCCTTTCTTTAGGAGGGTCAGGAGGCCAAGTCCAATGATAAATACAAAACTGTGAGATCATTATTCCCTTCTTGGACTTTAACTGACGAAAAGCTCCATTCTGTTTGGCTGGGCTGCAGTCCAAAGCCCAGTGACCACCCTGCTGCAGCAAAATGCTGAGTTAGGGTATTCTTGAAAACCTAAAACATCATTTATGCTTTTCCTGATAGGAAACAGATAAAAGTCCACTGTGTCTCTATCTTTAATTGTCCATACCCTTGTGGTCCTCTTCCTCTAGGCTTAATAGACCCCTATTGCAGTTGAAGGGTGTAGCAGTTGGGGCTCTTGGTGCCAGCAGAGGTTTTAGTGCCAGGATTTCCCTCCTTGAAGGCAGGGGAAGGCTGGCTGCTGGCCAAGCAGCATGTGGGCAAGGCTGCCTTAAGCCTGACTCTGCTGAGCTTGTGCTGCTGGCTGAGCAGTGACTAAAACACCCATCTAGGTGCTTTTTAAAGGTGTCCATCAAAATCTGGGTTGAGACTATCTTCTTCTTCACTGGTATTAACAATATCCACAGGATCTTGGTTAAAGTAACATTTGCCTTGTTTTAATCTGGGGCATGAATTCAGTGCAATTTCTGAACAGTCTTCAACACTGATTTCCAGTTATCCTGTATGTTCAAGCTGGAATATTTTAATGTTAAACTCCACCTTACTTCTAAGTAAGGATGAGCATTTCAGGACAAAAAGAAACCCAAACCCCTTAAACCTATCCCCTTCCACTGCAGTAGGTGAAACTCACTTTCCACAAGAATTCCCAAGCAAATTATGGCAAACTTCCCCAACTTCTCTGCAGCTGCACTGGCAGGGGGCCAGCAGGCTAAAGGCAGTATCATATTGAATGTAAAGGTGTAATATACATAGCCCAGAGCTACCAGCAGAAAAGGCTCTGTCCTGAATACTGTGGCTGCAGAAGCTGCTGTGACACCCAATATACACTCAGCCCGGGGCAACCAAAACGTGTACTCAAAACTATTTGTCTCTTCCCTAGCAATAAAGTTCTGTCACTCCTGCAGCATCCTCTTCAAGCTTGAGCCTGAGAAGTGCAGTCTTCTCCTGTGCTCTCCCAGGAGAATGTTTCTTTTCCCTCTGACAGATCCTTCACTGAAGGAGGGTTCCCCATGCATGTGAGGGCTGCATAGAAATGCTGATCCTTTCTTCAGTCAAGGAGAATGTTTCTCACCTTGAATTGGCAACAATCCCTTGGCCTTTCTGGGGCTGTGGGTGCTGCTGCTCTCACTGTTGGCCACCAGAGATGTTGGGTTTTACTTTGGAGCACCCATGTGCAGATGCAGGATGAGAGGGAAAGAGCCTCAGTATGGGGAGGATCCATCCTGCAGAGGATGCTGCCTTGCTCTCCTTCCCTTCTTAGCTGTTTCCTTGGGTGCTTGGTGCATTGCAGACTCATGATCACTGCAGACCCCAGCACTGATCAGCAGAAAAAGACAATGTATTTAATAATGTTTTTTTACAGTTGTAAAATAGCAATTGCCCAACTGAGTGGGGCATATGAATGTGTCCCCCATGACTTTCTCATACAGACAGCTAAGGAGAGATGAAATCATTGATCAGTGGGTGCACAAGTGGTTGGAAAACATGCTGAAATTATCATGGTTTTTCATCAAACTGAAAATTCACTTTTAATAGGGTCACCCAGGGTCTGTTTGGGGCCTGTTTCAGTTTGATATTTTCATTAGTAACTCGGATAATGGAATAAAGTATGCTTATAAAATCGGCCCATCACACTAAGCTAGGAGGATTGTGAGCATATTGGGGCCCAGGATTAAAGTTCAAAATAGCTATGAAAAACTGGAGATCTTTTCCAGAATCAACAAATGGAACCAAAGAGAGATACATGCGAAGTGCTAGGAGGTCAAAAGGCCTTGTATTGAAACAAAGAGTGACCAATCAGGCAGCAGAAGAGACCTGGAGGTGAACACACCCCAGCTGACCACAGTGACACCCACAAGGGTAGGTGTGGGGATGTGAAAGCTAAGGGCTGAGTGGTAACTTCATTGGGAACTTCTCTCCTCAAGTTTTGCATCCAGCAACTGGACATCACCTTTTAGAAAGGACATAAATGAAATAAGAAAGCCCTAAGAGACCATCAAGGGTATTACAAGGTTTGTAAAATCTGACCTGTGAGGAGAGATTGAAAGATCTTGGAGTTGTTTAGTCTAGTGAAGAGAAGATAGATAGGTCCAAAGGGAGTGGGATAACAGCCTTCAAATTTTTTTCCTGTAAAGAGGATGAAAACATGTTATCTTTATATCCACTGAGAGTAGACATAAGAAGTAATAGATTTAACAGGATGCAAGGGAGATTTAGCTTAAATAGTAGGACAAACTACCCAGCTGTAAACAAATACAAGCTCAGGAGCATGCTGTCTTTGTCGACTGGGGGAGTATGCAGCCATTAGATGTTTTTAAGAACCGATTAGATGAATGGCTGTTGCAGACAGCCTGTTACAGTTCTTCTCACCCCAGCACCAGAGAATAAGCCACAGGGCCCTTGCTGGTACTGCTTTGTCTTTCCCTGCAGTAATTTGCTGGAGCTGTTGGAGCTGAACTAGCTGTGCCAATAGCTCTTGTTTTGCTGCTCTGTCAGGAGGAAAACCCAGCCATCTGCCTGGGATGTGTGAAAGCACCATGGCTGGTACTTACACAGGCAGTAGCCACAGCTGCATGCTTTTGCTTATGGAGCAAGTCATTGCAAAGATCCACTTCAAATCAAGCAGTCCTTGGGCTTCCTTGCTCAGCTGGATCTTCCCTTGGCACATCTCCTAAGGCACCCAAAGGCAGCTATGAAGTGCTTCTCTGAAGTCTCATTCCTGATGTTTTAGCAGATTTGGTCTTGGAGGCAGCTCTCAGAGACACCGTTCTAACAAGACTGAGTCGTAAACTGAGTCAACCTCCATGACAGTTCCTAATTAAAGGGAAAAAAGTAAAACATCCAAGCTAAAAATTACAAAGGCAACCACACTGCTTTGTATACTAAACCAACTGTACACCAACAACTCATTGTCTTCTGACTTCCTTTCTTTTTTTTTCAGAGTGATACAGACTGTGATAAAATATGCTTTAAAAATCAGATGGTTAAACAAGATGTGCAATCTGCTTATTATTATAGTTTCTACCCCAAGCTGTGAATCAGTGCCTCTTCACTCTGGCAGTCTGAGATTATTTAAGCACATAGGTTTGTGTTCTAGGAAACAGTAAAAATTGTCTACTCAATGATAAATAATTGCTTCTTCTTTAGAAGCACTTGTTATCACCTCCTCATACTGAATATTTTTAGTACTAGCAAAGTATCTTCTTTTCAGCTCCCTTGAGACATCTGTTCTCCATATGGTGGACTTGCCTCTGCTTACACAGCCGGTTTCTGGGAAGGAGTCTCCTGCTATGACAAATTGGAATTATTTCCAGGTCTTCAAACACTCCACTAGTTCCTGACTCATGTAATTGAGCCTAACAAGTTCTGCAATATTGTACATGTTTTAATCCCTCTTGCCTACCTAATTTTTGTCATATTACCTCCACTGACAGCAAGCTGCCCTTAAAACATCAACACCAGTCTGTCGGCAGCAAAGAGCCACTTAGGAGCCAGTGTTGGTGCTGAGCCCTGCTGGGGTACACCACCCCACCATGCTGTGCTGCCCTCTGCTCCTTGAAGTAAATCTGCTGGAAGCAGCACAGTTACCCCATCCTGACCATGACCATGGGGCTGCCAGCACAGGAGCACAGCCTCTTTGAGCATCTGTGCCAGACCCTTAGCACTGTGACTAGTGCAAGAGAAATGGGGCCACCCCATCTCTATGGGCCACACTATTTGCTTCCTGCAGTTTCTGAACTGTATTCTGTGAGGTGAAGACTCCTACAATCACACAAAAAGGATATAGCATCTTTTTTTCTCTTTGGTTTGACAGCAAATGCCAGAGGATGAGAGCTAAAAAATAATCACTCATGTTTGTGTGTTAGACATATATCTATAGTTACCCTCTTATTTCCCCCTGCAGCCCCTGATGTATGGGTACTCTCTGACCTTGCACTATAAAACACATGCACTATTCAGATATATTTCCTCATGCCTTATTACAGAAACTGCCAGTTTGAATCTTTCTAGAAGCTGTTGCAGTACAAAGAGACACAAAGCTCTGTCAAGTGATTCATTCCACACAACAAGTGATATTGCAAGTAACAGTGGAGGGAAACCACACAGATGATACTTTAGGAGCAAGACTTTCAATAGAGGACCTGTGGAAGGCACTGAACAATGATACTTCCAACTCACAGTGTTTGTGCATTTTTATAACACTCAAAGCACCCATTTTCTTTCTGTGCTTGGAGAATCAGGGAAGTGCCACACCAGCAGAAGGGAAGAAAGCTATGTGCATGGGGAGGAGCAGAAGCAGTGTGGGGAGAACTCCAGAGCAGCAGTGCTGAGCCCCCAGCATGCTGCTGGAGGCAGGTAATACTGAATGAGCTGTGATTTTGTCTTGAAAATCTAATGCTTTCATTAATTCACACAGTGTTTTTCCCCAGGTCCACAGCTAAAACTCCACGGATACAATATGTGGTCATGAGAAATGCATCTAGCCATGCTATTTTTTTCTATGGTAAAAATTAAATCCTTCTTAATTAGAAAGAAGTCAATTGTTTTGGCAGCAGAGTGCCACATACAAAGTACCTGGAGAATAGAAAAGTACTCCAGATTCTTCTGAGAACAGTGGGGACAAAGTAAAAGCAGAGTAACCCAGATGAAAACTAAAATCTGAGGGGGAAAAAAAGTTTTTCTTAAATCCTTGGTTAGTGAGATATTAACCTACCTGTCTTTTTATTCTTTAAATAAGGTATATGGAACAAAGATTTTGTTTCTTACAAATGTGGACTTGCTTTTTTTGAGATAGCTCAGAAATCTATATTTTATGGAGTTGCAAATAAACTTTGCTTATGAAGCAGCAGATAGGGCACATTCAGCAAGAATGTTATTGCTTAGATTCCACGTATGAGACAATTTCTGCAGCTAAACAATATTAAATGTTTCAGTAAATCACTGCATCATTAAGGACCTAAAGGGCAAAGATGTGTCAAACTGAGTATGCTGCTTTGTCTCAACTTTTCCTACATCCAAGGTTACAGCAGGACAGTTCTGTGGCATATTCCCAAACACAGAGCCACTGCCAACATTTTCTTAATGGGATTAAATTCTGCCTTGTTACTGTACAATGACACATTTTAAGTACACTTGGCCATCTATTTGATGTATGATTCTCTTTGGCTGAATTATTAGCCTGGAACTAGTAAATTCTTTATTTCATTTCTTGCTGTAGTTCTCCTAAAATTTATGCAATTAGCAATAGAGATATTAATAGAATGGAGAAGTAAGATGGATCATTTAGAAATTTTTCTCTTGCATTAGCATCTCTATCAATAATTGAATAAATACTGGGAGAAGTAAAGCATATTGATGTACATACAACTAAAAACCATTGAATTGACAAACAGCTGTCCAGAAGGACTCTTCTGAGTTGACACCCTGCCTTGCAGAATTGGAAGGAAGGGAATACATATGGCAGCAATACTGCCCACAGCTAAAACAAGGCACAGGCTGGTCACAGACAGGACTCGGAGGCTGGGATGGAGATGGGCATGGAACTTCTGTCAAATTGGGCCTCTGGTACCTTTCTGCTGCAGGCAATAGAACAACAGGGATGGGCATGGAACTTCTGTCAAATTGAGCCTCTGGTACCTTTCTGCTGTAGGCAATAGAACAACAGGGATGGACATGGAACTTCTGTCAAGTTAGGCCTCTGGTACCTTTCTGCTGCAGGCAATAGAACATCATCCCTACAAAGACATCCTTGGGCCATGACATACGTGGCAGCCACAGTCACAGCAGATTAAACATGATGAAAATATTTCTGGTTGCTGCAAACACTAAATTAAAATGTAACTGAAAGGGAGTTTTCTCCCCCTTGAAGCTGGCCAAGAGCACCTGTAGAGTGGCCCAGGTTTACCAGGCTGTTTCCTGCCAGCTCAGCAGCAGTGCAGCAGCACAGCATAGCCTGGCTTCCCCTGCCTGGGACCCCCGCAGCGGGGACTTCCACCAGGTTCAGCAAATCATGTGCCTGTTGCAGAGGTGGGGAGGAAATCAGAACGTTGTAATTAGATCTGTTATATGTAGGTGCCATCTCCAGGCAGGTGACACCCGTGCAGGACCCCAGCCAGCAGCTGGAGACCTCTGCATTCCCAGGAGTGGGTGGCTCACCAGAGGGCAGCTGTATGCTGCAGTCTTACAGCAGTTGGTATCCACTCGACACAAACTCTTACTGCGGAGTTGTCAACATCATAAAATACATTCTAAAATAATTTCTGAGAACTCCACACTCACCATGAACACGTCACACCTGAGACTCTACTCCCACATTTGTCCTTTGCTTGCTAAAACATTGATTTATTAGAGACTTGATCCTGATCTTATTTCACAGCTATATAATTCCACTGCTATGACATTATCCCAAAAGACTTTAGAATACAATGCATAAATGTGGAAAAATTAGGAGGATTGCCAAATGGTACATGGGCAGAACATCCCTGGATTTGATCTTGATACTGAAGACTATAAGCCTGATCCTTCCTTCTTGAAGACTGGTAGAAACCAGGGCATGTGTATGTAGCAATTGCAAGGGTAAATATGAGAGGTTAATTAAGATAATGACTTCTATCACAGATCAGTGTTGTCTTTAATTTGTTTATATTCTAAAAAACTTCTCATTTCTGTGTATAATTACCAAGGATGTGTGTTGGTGACTAACTGTGCTTTGTAATGAAGCACAGTTGTCCAGCTCCTTCCTGCAGAGGAACAAGCCAACACTACCAGGGTCTGCACTGCTAACAAGGACTGCACCGCTTCCAGTGCAAAAGCCACCATTGGTAGAATTGAAACAAATTTATGGCAAAAATTAAAACATTTATATTTTAACATCTCCAGACTTTATTAGGTGTTCTTTATACAGTCATCTGGTATGTTTAAAGGGTGAGCAATCATATAAAAGGAAATATGGTCATAACTGATTGAAGTAATAAAACCCTGAAACTAAATAACATCTCATAACTCATTACACAGCATATATTAGATTTCATTACATCAGTATATGACTTAGTAGTAAATTCTCCTGTTGGTCATAAACCTCTAAAGTGTTGTCATCCTGAAAAATGAAATTAAAAAAGGGAAGAAGACAATGCCAGGACATTCTGGTGGTGCTTGTACTGTTACAGCACAGCCCCACCTTGCGTCAGGGTGAACTGGAGATGGGTGATGTGTTTTTCCGCACTGTTATCATTGTGTCCAGAACAAAGCCACCCCTCCACCTGGGGCATTGGCATTGCTGGGGGTTCATTTTTGTGTAGCTGACCTAATGCTGAGCTTGTCACCCTTGTGTGCTGATGAAGCCACCTGCATCTCTGGCACTGGGCAGCTCTTGCAAGGGTGGTGGCTGAGCACACCTTCCCTGAGTGCATCCCTGCCTCTACTGGGGTCCAGGAACCCCACTGAGCAGGTGGTGGGGAAGCAGCAGTGTGCTGGTAACAGAGGCCAGAGCCGTGGCTGGGAGCCTGTGCTCCCTCCCCGTGGCACTGGGCAGTGTTAGCTGCTGGTGCTGTTTGCTGCTCACCACCCTGGACAGGCCATGTGGGGGTGGTTGCTGCCCACCCAGCTTCCTCACCCTCACCATGCTCTCACCTCCACAGCCTGAGGTACGGCTGCAAGCTGGCAAACATGGCTCTGTCACATGCCCTGGGCTGCAGGGAGCTGGATGGACACCCCAGCTACTCACCACTTGGACAGATGGCATGGCTGGACCCAGTGGGACTGTGATCTGGGGCTCTCAGAAGGGACCTTGGAGAGGCAGTTCACCAGTTCATGTTACCCATGGAAACACCAGCATGGGGGATTTCCAATATCCCCTCTCTTTCTAAGGCTGAAGCATCTCCCAGCTGATTTCCAAAGGCCATTCAGGATGCTGGTGCCTTCCCAAATCCTTCAAAGGGTTGAGCAGAATGTCACTGATGACCTGAGCATGATTCATGAGTCCAGTGACCTGCTGGTGTGTTTAAGGGAGGTAGCAGTCACATGCAATGAAGATAGGAGCCAGGCTTATTTCTGGCATAAGCTCACCATGCCCACCACTTGTTTGTACTACAAACAACAAATGCTTCAGAGAAACTGCACAAAAATGACCCTTTGAGCTGGGGACAGGCTCTGGTAAGTGTTTGAGCCACCCAGCTACAGCATCAGGGCCCTGCTCCCCATCTCCTTGCAGCTCCCAGAGTCTTGAACTCTTGTTGTGCTGCAGCACAGCACCAACACCTCATCTGGAGATCTGTCCTCCAGCTGCTCAGGCCAGGTCTGAGAAGGGGACCAGCCCTGTGGCTGGGAAAGCTGATTTCCCCCAGGGCCAGCAAAGTGGCAGTTTTTACCCAGGTTGCCTCTTTCCATTTGAATGTAAGGGTTGGCATCTGCTGCCTCAGGATCAGATGGGCTTCTGCTAGTGAGGTGGGCAGCAGGTCCCTCATTCTAGGCTAGGAGATTCTGCTAAAATGATTTCTGAGCAGATTTGCTAGGATCAGTCCACAGCAAACCCCTTGCTGCAGGGCTCATCTCTATGCAGCATGCCATAGCTCAGGTCTAAGACAGGCTCAGAGACACGTCCACTCAGGCATAAGCAGAGACTGTTGTGGCTCTCAGTGTCAGCTGTGGACAGTGGATCTTCCTCTCTACAATTCCCCAAAAACCTTTTATGTTGTTTCATTTGAGAACCAAACTCCCCTCCTCCATCTGACAGTTTATAATTACCCAGAGCAACTGATCAGCAACTACACCATTTGCAACATCTGGGAGATCTTAAGGCAGATCCCAGTCCAAGCTGCACTGATGTAATTGTTTTGCTGGGTGAAGGATGATAACTCTCCCCACTTAAGATTATACTCCTTCAAAATAATCCAGTGGGTTTTTTTGAGGCTCACTTATGTCAACACATGCTTTATTGTGTCTTATGTGTTTTTAAAGTGCTGGGTGGAAGCAGCTGGAGGAGAAGTCCCCTTTCAAAGCATACCTCCTCTTGTTCTTTTGAAGTAGCTTGTTGAATAAGACTTTAATGGCTGTTCTGGACACATTCAGACACACCACTGGGTTTGATATACTTATGAAAAGCTAAGGATGGAAATTCATGAAAGAGATCCCCCAGAGCTCCAGAGGTGAAGGTGACTATACCCCTCCTTTCCACGAGAAAGACCAAGAGTCTGTGACCAGATAAAAAACGAAGCTGTACTTCTGAAAGGAAATATGGTCTGCTACTTTTATTTTCTCGGGAATTTTTTTTTGTGTTGTTGCTATATAAAATATATAAATAAAGCATGTCTAATTGCTGTCAGTGCAGCCCCATGTCCTGACTTTGCCCTGCCCTAGGTGCCTAGTGCTCCTAGGCAGGGATGACTGCCTCCACAAAGCTCCAAAATGATGATCTCACCCCTCCTCTGGTACCTTGGCTTTTGCAGTGCGCAGAGCAGAGCTGAGCCAAGCCTCACCAGGCAGCAGGATGCATCTTGCTTTTTTAGCAGAGCCACCTCTACACTGCCACGACAGCATGGTGAGCTCCAGCAGGCTGGCTGAGTGCTGAGCATTGCTGGGGGCCCGCTTGCACATTGATGGAGTTTTCACCCACCTTCTTCAGGATGGGAGACTGTGGCTGAGAAACATGGAGAACTTGCAGAATTTTTAGTTAATTGAAGCAAACCAAACAGATCAAGCTGCTTTTATGACTATTTCATAATAGTATCTTTTTAAACTAATACTCCACTGGGGAACACAACTTGCAGACAGAAAACCCTCTGAAGTGCCTTGAAGAGATCTGAGCTTTGGACTCTGAACTTTGCTGCTTATAAACAATCATTTCAATCTGCTAGGCCACAGTGGGAGTATGAGGCTTCATAAAAGGGCTTAGGTGTTGGAATACTGAGTGCAGCAGTGCTTAACTCCATGTCTCACTATGCAGCCACCCCTTGCAGTCCAGAAGATTTAGACACAAAGAACCAGATCCATGCAGGCCAGTGGGGAACCACTTTAGGAAGGGCTGAGGAGAGCACAGCCCAGCTGTGCTGAGTTACCTCCTTCTGATCGGGTTTCAGGCTCCGGGTCCTTTCCCAGCACAGGAACCAAAGCAGCACACTCTCATAAAGCAACAACAATTCCAGCACTTGCTTAGGCTTTGGAAGAGAAAGATCCAGTGCTCCTCTTTTGCAGCAGAGATGTGAGCATCCAAAACTCAGAACTACCCTGTAACTGTGGGGGCATCTTCTTGAAGATGTTCTGGTTTTCCTGAAAGAAACAGATGAGGTTGGGCCACAGGAGATGGATGGTTAGGACATGTGCAGGCACAGGGCAAGGACAGCTGGAATTCCACTCACAATAAGGTTCAGTGGATGATCTTTAAATAGTCTTTAGGGAAAACTTAGGCCTCAATGAGTGTCATGAACTTGGCATTCCCGAAGTTAGGACACACAGGTGTCACTCTCTGCAGTGGCCTGAAAAGCACTTTTGCCTTTGTCAAACCACCTCATACCTCTCTCCACATGCTCGTACTCAGTGGTCCCATTAAACCACATGTTTGCACATAAATGCATCAACTCCACCTCATCCTCAGCAGGCATCCTCCAAAGCAGGCAAAGGGGATTGAGGTCAACTTATGTTCTTTATACTTCCTTCAGATCCCTGCACATGATTCCCTAATCCTGAGTCTGCCTCAATCCCTCACCCACCCTGCATTCCTCACTCAAGCCCTTGGCCTATTTCCCTGATCCAGTGCCAGGGCTCAGGTACTAGAGGAGAGAGCAGGGCAAAAGCTGGTGGGCAGTATTTGCCCAGACAGGCAAGTGCCTCTAGGCAGGTGGACTGAGGCATTGCCTTTATTTTGAAGCTCATCATAAACCAGCCTAGGAAAAAGCTCTAAGCAACTGATTTGAGTCCCCATGTCTCCTGGTACAGTTTATCAGATCTTTCATAGCAGAAGACAGATAGCCAAAAGGATTAATAGTCCCACTTGCACTCCAGAAAATATGTAAATATTATGTAAAATATGTAAGCATTCACCAAGAAGGGAACTGTGAATCCACACCTTTTGTGAAGAAAAAGTAATTGAGCTGACAGGCTGCCAGCATAACCTAGCATTACATCACCAGTGAGCAGAAGGCATTGAAGGCTCCTTCTCCAGACATGTCTTAACATGTACCTTGCCAGGAAGGCAGAGGTGCAGATGCTTTCTGGCACCTTGGCACAGCACACTTGCCTGTCACCTCATCCTAGTAACACCAGCAGAGGTTCTGGGTGAGTCAGGAACTTCTTGACACTGAAGGAAACTTACAGCTCCACATGGCCTGCAGGGGAGTTTGAGGAAACAGTTTTGGGATCAGGCCCCATGGTATTTAGATGCTAACACACTGTTTACAATGAAGTTTGTGGCCTACAGTTTTTCAAGATGTTAGCCCTTTGGGCTGTAGATCAGCTAAGAGAGGCTATGAGAAATGAAGTCACTCTGGTGTCACCCTGGAGGGGTTACCTCTGCCTGTTCTGCTGCCCAGGAACAGCCCTTGCCCTGGCCACAGTTTCAGTCCACGAACACCAACTGCCAACACTGGAGAAATCCTGAAGGTCATCTTTGACCTTTGCTCTCTAGAGAGAAAATGCCTCAAGTCAGAATGTGCTTACCATAGTAATGCTAAAATGCTTGCATTAAAATGACAAGCACGATGTTTCATCACAATTCTTATGGGATTTGTATCTGCTGTAGCTCTCTTTCAGATGGAAGTTGGATGTAAAACAAGCATATGTTTCTTGTTACAGTGCTGAAAAAAATCCATTGTTTTGGGGTTGACCAATTCAAAATTTAAGGAAATCAGTCTGACACAGCAAACATGATCTTCAGCAATCAAAATGTATTCTTATATTTCATTATGTATTTAATAAAGAGAACATCAAGTGAAGCACAGGTTTGCTCAAAAGTGATGAAGAATAATTTAAGCTAAATCTATCATCAAACTGCAGGACTAGCAGCTCAGACTCTTAATTTTACACACATAATTCAGATGTGGTGAACTACAAAAATACCTCAGTAATTTATGGAATCCCTACAAAATTTATATCCAAAAAACTACATTAACAAAGGTGAAGGTTTCAAAATCAGGAATAAGGAGATGCAAGATTTGCTGTTGCATTTGACATGACGATATGACCTTAAATTGCAGCTTCACATTTTAGGCAGTCTTCTCATTCAGAAATTCTTTACAATCCTCTTCAGTGCACGACTCATCCTTGCTTTCTGAAAGTACCAGGTACAGGCCACAAATACATCATCTTCTATGTATGTATTTTTGCACTTACCACCAAAGGAATGAGGATTGTGAGAATCCCTGTGAAATTTGCTCCTGCTGCCACCACCTGTAGTAACCATTTTGTGTATGGATAAATACCAACACTTGCACCTAATATTTTCAGAACCAATGAACTGAACCCAGACATAGATGTGATTACTCTGCACTTCTGCAGATGTAACTCCAAGCACAGATATATTAAGCACTTAGCAAAATTCTTACGGAGCTTCTGCGAACCAAGTGTCTTGCTTAGTATTACAGAAGAACCTTGTGATAGCAGAATAAAGAAACCCCAGTTCTCCAAAGCAGAATGTCCTTTCCTTCCTCACCAGACTCTTTTCTTTTCTCCTCTAGCTATCTGACCCCCTTTACTGTTACTAAGCTTTTCCTTAAAATGAGGCAACTTTGCAGATAGCAAGCTAATGGCTGCACAGGCCAGACTGGTTCAGAGGGCAGGATCCCACAGAGAGTTGGACAGGTGGGGTAGAATCAGTACAGTGAAATTGCAGGTCTGAAACCCCATTTTTGCAAATGCATTCCTTCCCATCCCAGGTATTTCTAAGCATAACTGCAAGCATTCAAAATTGGGAATCATGCTGACCCTCCAACTTGTCAGGATTCAAATCTCACATACAAGAAAACCCCCATTTCTTCTGGCTAAGATTAATGCTTGTCAACTCAGTGTGCACAGAGGGGAACACCAGAAGGTGAAATATGAAATGTCTCCCAAGCTACTCATTCATTAGCCAGTAGCAGAAGCACACAAATCTCACAGCACATACCCTAAAGGAACAGTTTGGTCTCTAACACAAAGCTGCTATAGCTCCTGATTCCCAGGCAATGGATGCCACTCTTACACTAGCCTCCTTCTGCCCTGTTCCTTACCATTTTTAGATACTCCTAAACATTTCAAATACACACCCATCTCTGCCAAAAAATGGCAAATAACATTTTCCTTACTAATAGCCTTCCAAAATACAACTAGACAATAGTAAATTTTTCAAAATGCTTGGACAGAAGCCTACTTCAAACATTATGGAAATTTAAGGTTAAAAATTATCAATCCAAGTCAAAGCATCTGAAAACTAATCTAAATGAAGCCTCAGTGAACAGGAAAGCTCTTAACATGGCTTTCTTTTTCCTCTTTCCCTTGAGCTGCCCAAAAGGTCACTTGGAAAGACTCTTTTATTAACTTCTACTACTCACCTCTGACTCTTTAAGATGTTACATTTGAGAGTAAAGGGGTCAGTGATTTCAGATGGTTTAGGCCAACTGTGGTGTGGCTGCTTTGCACTTCACTCAAAGGTCAGGCTACATTTAAACACCTTATGCCAACAAAGCCCTTTTGTACAAATCAAGTAATTTTTGAGAGGCTTTTTTCTTAATCAAAACCTGTGGTCAAATAAGCAGAGTCATTCCACAGAATTCTAGCTTGCATAGAAATTTGACCAGCTATGCTTTTGAAGTACTACTTTCACTATGTAATTAAGTCTTCTAAAATAATTCTAAGAGATAATGAAATAGGTCTAATTTCATTAGAAAGCTATACTCTAATAATTCCATAAAGAGAAGTGTGAAACTTCATGCCCCATTTGTCTCTTGGAAGAAAATCATAAAGTTCCTAAAAACGCATCAAATTATGGTTCAATCACTAGATTTTACTACGGGAGAAAAATGAAACCTCAAATTCTTAATATATTTTCCAGGCAGACTTAAGAGGAATATTGGCAATGAAGGTATTTTTGCAGAATTTTGTTTTGCCACATCAGGCTGTCAAGTTCTGAGGGATCATTGTATCCATCCTACAGATGTAAGGGACTTAAGCAAGCAGGTGAAGGTTAGTAACAGAGTGATGAGCAAAGCTAAAAGCTTCAAATCCAGTATTTTATTTATTTGGTCATACCAATTCAAAACTGCAGATGTAGTTTCCTCCTTTTTATTTTGGTAAATTGAGTGTTGTATTTGGCAGACAAGCATGCACAACAAAAGGAAAAAAGCAAACCTTGAGGCCATCATGCAAGATTCTGTACTTTATCCAGGTTACACAACAGGTTCTGAATTTCATGCCTCATACCAGTATCTGCCTCAAATTCACACTACCACTGAACTATGGAAGACTAAATTCCAGGTTTTCAGCCAGTGAGGGCCAGTATTTTCTGGATACGAATCCCTAAAAAATAGAGCATGCTTTAGGTGATGAAAAAACCCCATGAGAAGTTAACTATGTTAAGTGCTATGCTGTTCAAAGCACATCAGAATACCACTTTTACTCTTTAAAAGAATAAAAAGTCTCAAAAAGCTGAAGTGAGTGAGACAGTCATTACGGTTTACATGAAAATAGTTTTTAAGGCTTAACAATGTATATGGTATAAAAAGTTAGTGAAACATGTCCTACTTTATGATTAAGGAATCATCTATATTTTCCATTTTTAGAATATATATCTGCTTGGATACACAGACTATTACATTCTGCTGTCTCACAATACCATTGTAACATCAAACACTGGTTCAGTATTGTTGCCTACAGTGACAAGTGACGAATGAATACCAAATCCTCTTTAACTCAGAGAGCAACTAGCACCAACAGTCTTGAACATTTCTAACCTAATTCTACTACTGCAGAAAACAGCTGTATGATGAAAAGAGGAAGAATCAAAAGCTGGAATGAAGATTGCATACCACTAAGCTAATGTGTAATGTATATGCTCACAGGAAAGATCTGAACATTAGCTTGTTAATGTTTAGAAAGAACTCTTCCAAGATTTTTATAGTTTGACATGTTTATTTTAGTTGGATGAACAGATTCAATGAACAAGCTGAAACAGTATTCCTCAACCCCACAACTGCCTCCCTATGGACTTCTACAACCAAATGTTTAAAATATCAGAAATATCTGGATATTTGCATGAAGTAGTTCAACAGTTACTTCTTGTTCCATGCTTCCCTTTCTTGTCTTTCACGGATTACTTCTTTTAGGTATGGTTCGAGATAACGGTGATCCTGAAAAAGAAGATATATAGAAGAAATATATTTAGACTTACAGCAAGGTCCAAAAACATCTCAAGTCATTCCTACAGACTATTTCTTCCTCACTCCTTCCCAGGTTTGACTAAACACCAACCTATCAAGGAAAAAACCAAAACCAAAAACAAAACAAAAAATCCAGCCTTACTCACCCTGAAAAGGTAAACTTTGTATCTGCCAAGTCTGTGATGACAAGTTCTAAACTGCAGCAACCACTAATTCCTAATGCCTCATCAACATTAGCAGGCAAAGTGATGCTTGCAGCTATGCCTTTAGAAACAGTGTTCTTTTTGGCAGATACTCAAATGCACAAGATCCACTGTAATTAGTTCAAAGTCCAACAATAATACTCCAGATAATCTCTTTTTGAGCTTAACTTCTAAACAGCACTGTAAACTTGTATTTGATAGAACACCCTGACCATGTTTAACACCTACAAACCAAACTGCTGCTTGAGGAAATATGTGACCAATTATTCAATGCAGCAGTTACCTAAATATGACCTATGAGACCAGAAGAAACAGCCTCTGCTTATTCAGAGATGCATTAATACCTTTGTACTCTCCTATAGTCAAAAGTTTGACGATAAAATTCCTCTCTGCCAGGTAATCTGGAGAAAGCTGAGGTGGACAGTGATGCAAAGTCTGTCAACCAATTCACTACCAAAAAATAAAATTTAGTTACATCTGGTAAGGAAAGTGCAGTTTGTTTTTCTAAAGTACAAGGTGACACTTATGCATGATTTCCCTCCAAATTATTCTTCCTTGGCACCTTCAATGAATAAAAGCTTTGGCTCAAGATTTTCTGCAAGATTAAGAAATTAATCAGAAAAGCAGGAGACCTTCTTTAAGAATTCCAAAGCTATTTACGTTATATTTCTTTATCTGACAGCTTAGAAGAAATATTTTGTTTGAAGGCAAACAACGTGCTGCGATTCTGAGGTGCAGCATAAGCTTCTGTCATCTTGAGAAAAATTTAGTAATTTGTACAGAAAAACAGAATTTTAAACTGCAATAAAAAGTGTTTTCCAGAGGTACTCCATGAGATACTGACTCATTCACGATAAAGCACATGTAAACGTGTGTCTCCCCAGAGAATGAAAATCCCAACCACCAGTCCTAGCAGTGCCATGTAAGACCTGCACCTTGGAAACACTCCATGCACATACCTCTTCATACTTCACCCACTGGTCTTTGGGAAGGATCTGATGTTTCAAGCTTAAGTCCAGCGCTCGCTTTATGCGAAATACTCTCTCATTGTAGAGGTGCTCTGGGAGCCTCTTCAGTGCTTCTTTTACATCATCATCTTCATGCAATATATCGTCTCGCATTAACCCTGCACCAAGGAGAATTTACAGTACCACTGAACGAATGTTCTTCAGTAAGATTTGGCATTGCCACATGTACCATGGGCAAAACACTTCCAGCACAAACTTATGAAGAAAAGCCAAACCAATCCAGGAGAGCCACTAAGTGCTCAGAGAACATGCAATCCTAAACACTGACTTTCACAGACTCCATTTACGTTTTTCCACTCCTTTTCTTAAAGAGGAATAAGGAAAATGGGTAATTAATTCAATGTGTTTTATGAGAATATACATATACAGAAAAAAAATCTTCTCTGGATCTAAGGGGTGAACTTCTGTGCATCTAATTTTGTATCTCTGTTAAAGATGAATGTCCAGGTAAAGGGTTTTTGAGAGCTCTGAATCCATTAGAGTCAGTCAGCCACAGATGAGACTCCTACAGTACTGAAGAATTTCTCTCTAAACTGCCTTGTTCATAATGCCCACACTTCTGCTGACTATATGAAGCTATGGAAACCCAAAGCTCCATGTTGGTGTGTGAGTTCCAAACTAGAAGTTAAATCAGGGAGAAACACCCAGTCTTCTCAAAACTAAGCACACTCCCACGCCTTCTGTGGAACAAAGGATTCTTGAAACTCAACCAACCTTTTTGTAAAGTTCAGTATTAACAAAATAGGACAAAACATTACTTCTGTGGCATTCCAAGACAACTACTACAACATACCTACTGATTTGTGGTTAAAGATTTTCATCTTGTGTGACTGATTTGGCAGTAGTGTCTCAATAAAACAAAAATTGCTTTTGAGTCACATATTCTTAAATTCAGCTTTGTAATTTATTTCAAAGGCACAGGGAGCACTGCTGCTAGTTTAATCACTGTATTAAATTTGGTGTTTCTCTAATTTTTCACTTGCATTTCCAGAGAAGCAGCAGAAGTAAGAATTTCAGCAGAGAGGCACTATCAAAGAGGAATTAAGCACTGCACTTTTGGAGGAAGCTAAGCTAAGATCTTGTTTTCAGGAAGCTAAGCTACTTGTTTACAGTTTTCTTGTAATTTTTTTCTAACTTCCCCAGGGCAGGTATGTTAACCTCCTTTAAGAGATTTGCTTGTATTGTGGTGAGCAATAAATTGCAGCACCTGAATATTCAGATTCTTGTCATAGAAGAACTGTTCTGCCATCTAAATGGTTGAAACAAACTTGGTAACAACTCTGAATAAACTGAAGACAATACCATTACGGGAGCCTCTTCTCCTTCCTTAAGGAAGCCCTGTTTTGACACCTATTCCACCACTGTGCAGACCAGAGTGATGCCAGCTGAAGTTATGGTGACACAAAGGGCAGAATAACTATAATCTTTTTTGCACTTTGGATACTTTGCATAAGTACTGCAGATAGGCTGTCTGTTATCAGTGGGAACCTCTCCAGCTTCAAGGGCAGTCTTCGGGCTAGAAGACACTGGTCAGTGAAAGTGACTCGGTGGGGAAATGTAAATAATTGAGTTTTCAGGACTGCTTTGTGAAAGTTTTTTCAACTTCCCCAGCTTGGCCTTAGCTGTTATAAGTTAATTCGCTGGAACATGAGCAAACACAGAAATAATTGAAGCTACTGCCAACTTTTTTCGCCACAAAGTAGTAGCTAGTTTTGATCAAAAGGACTTATGCCAACCTGCATGTACATATGCCAGCCATGAACCATAACTACTTTGAGAACTGTTACATTTGCAGTTTTTAAAACTCAATGAAACACTTACCATATTTGTTGAAGCCAGCTGCATTGTAATACCACTTGCAAATCTTGTCTAACAGGCGACCACCTCCTGCAACTGAACATGACAATCATCAGTTGCACAGCAAGGTAAAATTCAACATTTACACATCACTGTGGCAGTACACAAATATTTGCTGGCCTCCAACACATGCAGTAATACAACATTGCATCAAGTTTGAATTTGACCATACATGACTTGGCCTCTACTTCTCAGTATCTCAGTATCTCAGTACAACTGACACTGAACTCACTACATACAACAATTTAACCCATTTCACTAAATCTGAATATTAGGCTGCTTTAAGACTTGGAAAAATGCTACCAATTCATCATCAAAGACAGCAACAAAACTCTCAGACTCCATAACACTTACATGAGCCAAACACATAGTCTACATAAAGCAAAACCATCAGGTTTTTCCAATAATTTATCTAGATTCCTTGGCTTTCTCTATGTGACTTCAAGCCCAGCGTATTATTATACTGTTAACCTTCTGCTCTCCTCTCCAGATACTTGAATGCTATTCCTTTTTCAAGGAGCTGCCAAAGTCATCAATGAAATCCACACTAAAACCTCAAAAAAACCCCTAACCAACCAAAAAAAAAAAAAAAACAAAAAAAAAACCAGGC